>JANAVB010041820.1:16721758-16744258 GCA_029216955.1 Iris pallida
ATATGTGTATAAACATATGAATCAATGTGTGTGTATCCAGTTTTCAGTGTGAAATATGTGTATATGTCAGTGTGTAGATCAACATAGGTTCCAGGTTTCAGTTTAGGTGTGCAATGTGTGTGTCAATCTCAGTTTAGTACATATGTGAGCAATATATATATTCCCAGTTTCTCAGTTAGACAGTCCTATGAAATTGAAAACCCAATATTAACATAATCGTGAATCCTAATGCAATCTAATCTCAGCTGAACATAGGAAATCAATATTGAAATTAATCTAACCAATTTAGTGAAACTCATGACAGTTCATAATCTCAGGGACAACAGTGTATACAACTCAGAAAATTCAATCTATACAATAATTTCAATCTGGACAACCCAAATGCAAACTCGAAATCAAATTCTCATGCCAATATGAACACTAGCATTATAGGTCAATCTCTGATATGAATTTGTGAACCAAACAACAAAATTAATCAAACAAACAGTCTAATACATTCATCAAAATCTCAGGAAAGTCGAGTTCAGCCTAGGTATCTGAAATTTAGGGAATTCTTAATTTCAAATTAGAAATAGCAACTAATATTCAAATCAATAGGTTGGTAATGATGTGTCATGTGAGAGGGTGTTGGGAGTGTGTCCCAGTGTCCACGAACTGGACACAATGTGTCCAAATTACTCCACATACACGGACACTGAAACTGTGCACTGACAGCATCGTACACGCATGTCGAGTGAGCTAGGGACACGTGTGTCCCACCAAATGTGTCGTGATCGTGCACATAGGTAGAGGGGGTCTAGGGCTAGGTTTTGGTCAACCTGAGTCGTGTCCACATCGTGTCTTCGTGAGACACGAAGCCTGTGTCAGTAGCCTATGGTCGGCTGTGCGCTGACAGTGAACAACCCATGTGGCTTCGATATCTCACAAACCACTCAATAAAACCCAATAAAATTTTATACCCCTCCTGTCAGTCAACTCCCCTACGTGCATACCAATTTTGGTGTCATCACGTGCTGTGTCCAAGGAGGAATCGGACACGGGCAGCAGGACACCCGACCGAGCCCCGTGCAGCGTGTTCAGTCCCATTTAGGACACAAAAACGACACGAAGACCAACTCAGTCTTCACAAAATCTAATGTACATACATAGATCTACAGATTCATGCAATTAGTTTTACAAAATACGAAAATCAAATCCTAAGTGGTATTCTATCAAACACTTGTACATACACATTGACACGTGTCCGATACGGACACCAAACAGACACGATTTCTAACCAAATTTGAGGGACAGCTAGGGGACACCTAGATCTAGGCTAGGATGCAAAAAAATCAGAATAATAACACAATTTGAGAAGTTTTACCTATAGGTGTCCAATGGCAAGAAAAGCCCTAAAATAGAGTGTTCCTCCTTGCTAGCTCAAATCCCCAAATTGTTCAAAAGCTGGGATTACTCTCCATAAACAGAAAATAGTGGAGTATTAGACTATAATGCAAGAAACTAGAGTAAAAAAGGATTTAAAATGGAAAAACTATGGATTGGAAAAGAATGGTCATACATTTCTTTTCTAAAGGTTGGATTGATACAAAAGAGGCAAGAACAAAGGGATGAGAGATTATAAAGGGGGGAAGCCCTAGGTGGCCGGCCATAATGAGTGGGAATTAGGGTTAGGGTTTAGTCTAATGGGCTATGGGCCAAGTTACATTAGTCATGGAATCAATTCACAAGTCTCAAGCCTATGAACCAAATCCTTAATCCTCCTATTTGAATCTTGATTTCTAAATGACTAACTTAGGTTGACTTAAGTTAGACGGGTCCCACCATGCTAATCAAGTCACCATAGCTAGGTCAACTCCTAGGTTAGTCTCCAAAGTCTCAGCTAGTCAAAGTCAAAATAATAATCACCAATTCAATAAATTAAAATAAATTCAAAAATTTACAAAATGACCAAAATACCCTCAAGCTAAAATGTAGTAGTGACAAATCTACCCTCCTTAAAAGAATTTCGTCCTCAAAATTAAAAGGCAAAACTAAACTGATGAGAAGGATAGACAATCATACCTCAAGATCAAAAAAGATAAGGGTATCGCTCGCGCATCTCATCCTCCCACTCCCAGGTAGACTCTCCTAGAAAATGATGCCTCTATGCGACGCGAACCAAGGGTATCACCTGGTTTCTCAGTAACTTCTCTCGACGATCCAGAATCTCCACTGGCTGCTCTGGATAACTGAGAGTAGGTCCCACCTCAATCTCCGAATGGTCAAGTACATGGGTAGGATCAGCCACATACCGTCTCAACTGTGATACGTAGAATACGTTGTAGACACCCACTAGTGCAGGTGGCAAGTCTAGCCTGTATGCCACGTCACCGATTCTTCTGCTGATCACGAAAGGTCTGATGCAGCGCGGGCTAAGCTTTCCACCTCCACCAAAACGTATGGTACCACGAGTCGGAGATATCTGCAGAAAAACTATGTCTCCGACCTAAACACAAACAAGGTCTCAAGTTACTAATAATCAAACATGATCAAACAAACACAACAACAACCTACTTCTAATCCTATCTCCAGTCAAACTAAGTCAATCATAGTCAATGGTCAACTATTGGTCAATAATTAGTCAATTTGTCAACATCCAAGTACTTGGTCAACAACTGGTCAACTTCTTAGGGTTTTACCTATGCTAGCTATCTAGGTGTTGGCAACTAGAAATTAGCAAAAAAAAAAATTCTATAATAGACTAACTCTTAACTTCCTAATCTATCAAGTCACCATAACTAAATACCTATAATCTAAGTACACAAATCCCAAATACCACATATACATAAGCTCAAGAACAACAACCCATTACATATTTCCTAAGTATATCATATATATATATATATATATATATATATATATATATATATATATATATATATATATAAAACTGATCATCAAAGTGTTAAAGTAGACTAAACTCATAAGGAACTGAACAAATGCTTAGAAATTAGGCTAAGGAAGAATGGTTTGAAACATCAATGTAGGCAAAAGGGAATGATGCTAAGGAGAGTGAATTTATAAGCAAAAAGGACAGGACATTAGGGTCCAACTTGTAAAGTTAAAGTGAAAGAAAACTTACATGATGACTGAAACATGCCTTTAGATCAAACCTGGGCCTCTCCTCTCTGTCTGGACTGAACATCTACTAAACTACATGCAGGACAGTGGTCTAAAAAAATTGAACCAAACTGGTGTGCAGGGAATGCAATAGGCAGTATACTGCAAATGAGTGCAGGCTGTTGGCCTATTGGTCATGGTCAAACCTGATTTTAATACTTGATCAAACTCTGTCTCGATATAAATGCAAGTCAACTCAGATGTTTACCTACGACGTTTTGGACACTGCTCAACAATGGATCTCTACTTTGTTCAAGACAGAAGCCGTTTGCCACTCCAAATGTACTTCATGTTAAGCAATATAATTTTTTATTTTATTGAGTCTAGGAATACATTGTACACCGAGTTGTACTGGCAAATAGGCTATCCGAAAATGTTTTTCAAAACTATCCTATTCTTTTACAAATGACCTACATTTTTGAAAAATATTTTTTTTACAAAAAGCTTCTGAAGGATTTTTCAAAAAGCCAAAAATTGATTTTTCTCAAAAAAAACTAGCAGAACCCCAGCAGAACTCGGCCAGAGTTCGGCCATTTGGAACGTTAGTGAACGTTGGATTTTTGAACTTGGTCATCCTTTAGTTGCGGTTTGTTACAAAGAGTTCTGTCCGAATTCTGTCCGAATTCTGTCAGAGTTCTGTCTTTGGAAAAACTATAAATAGAGAAGTATTTCGATCATTTCAAATCACCAATTCACTTTAAATCTCTTCTCTTCCTGAGCTTACATTCTTCCAAAGAGTTCTAAAAAGCTTTCATTTTCAAATCCCAAGCCAGTTACAATCCTCTAGTCGATTTGCCAGTACGGTACGGTCTAGAAGTTTCAGAGCGATTGTAATCAGAGGCTTGATAGAAGATATAACTCTTCACAATTGAAGTTGGTCGAATTTTTTGTATCAAAGCACGCGTCTGTAGAAGTTGCAAGGACTTCGTATGAAAACTTACGGGATTTTCTAATAGTGGATTCAACTGGAAGCTAGAGTTCTTCCAACTGGACTAGTCCTCACAAGAGGGAAACCAGTAAGATCTCGGTGTTTACGTTTGCCTTCTGATCACTTTTAATTTCTGTCATTTACTTTTATGATTATTATTATATCTGTGATCTAACTGCTAACAAGTTTTTAATTAGCAATATTTCGCTGCCTACTCTATTCACCCCCTCTAGAGTATTCTGTTTTACGATTTCGTTCCTACAATTGGTATCAGAGCGGATTATACAGGTAAAGTAAGGTAAAATTGCAGTTATATTTAATTTTTATATAGATCATATTATTATACATGGCAACTATAAAATTCACAAGTGATGGCCAAGCTACAAACAGACCTCCACTGTTTGACGGCACAAACTACACTTATTGGAAAACACGTATGAGTTTTTTCTGAAATCTTTTGATTTTGACTTATGGTCTGTAGTTATTGATGGCTATAAAAAGCCACCTCGTATTAATGTTGATGGTGTTTTAGTTGAAAAACCCCATAACAAATATACAGAGGAAGAAAAAAAAGGCCAGTCTTGACGCACGTGCTATTAACGCTTTATTTTGTGCTTTAGACAGAACTGAATTCAACAGGGTGTCTACTTGCACAACATCAAACGAAGTATGGAAACTTCTCGAAGTAACCCACGAAGGAACAACACAAGTCAAGGAGTCAAAGATCGGTAGACTTACTCAGGAGTATGAGGCGTGTAGGAACCCTAGAGGGGGGGTGAATAGGGTCAAGCTAACTAATCAAGCACTTAGCACAAGCTAATTAGCAATTTAAAAATATAAGTGCAAGAGAAGAAGCAAACACAATACCGACACCCGATATATCCTGGTATCCTCCTAAGAGGCAGTCCAGTCCCGGAACTCTCTCCGGCTTTAATCCACTATTTGAGCAAATAGTTACACACGAGTTTGGATCCGAAGAACTCGCCAACTTCTTACACAAGAGCTTTAATCCGAAGGGCTCTCCGACTTCAACCGAGAGTTTGGATACGAAGACTCCCCAACTTCAACCGAGAGTTTGGATACGAAGACTCTCCAACTTCAACCTTACACAAAAGGTTTTGATCTCCTTATACAATAGGATAAAGATCTCACTTTTTAACTCAATAACTCTAACACAATTTGTGGATGGCAAATGAAAGCTTTGTAGAGTTGTATGTGGATAAGCTTTGGTGGTTTAGGAATTTTTAGGCTCAAAGCATCAACCTTGAATGAAGGGATTCAAGGCTATTTATAACCAAAGCATTGAAAAGAGCTCAAGGCAACTTTTCAGTCCACGAACCGGCATACCGCCGGTATGATCCGGCATACCGGCGGTATACCGGTCTGGAATTGCAACGGCTAGAAATAGAGCCGTTGGGATCATTAATTGCTGGAAATCCGACCGTTGGAATTTCAACGTTTCGGAAGCGGTATACCGTCGGTATGATCCGGTATGCCGTCGGTATGCCGGTTTTGTAAACAGAAACTTTCTGTGAACAAAAACCGGTATACCGTCGGTATACTCCGGTATACCGTCGGTATGCCGCTTATCCACCAAAAATGATCCTGGGCTTATTCTGCCCTAGCTTTCGATTTTGCCATCCATTTCTTGTGTTTACAATTATTCCTAAGACTCATTACAGACTCCAGATAAACTTAGGCAGGTGTAGGCTTCTTCAGAGTCTTGAAATGAAGATGGCATGGCTTGGCTTCTTCCTTTGAAAGGTGTTGGCTTTTTCTCTTGGCGGCAGCTGTCCAAAGATATCCAGTTTGCAAAAACTGAATACCTTTCGGGGGCTTCGCCCCCGAACCCCCGACGAGGGCGCTGCCCCCTCGACCCCCGTCCGCTGACCGGGCAGCGGAACCCCCGGTGCGTGGCTCCAGAGATGTCGTCGGGTGGTTCAGAGAAATCTTGTGGGATCCGTCGTCTTTGGCCCACCATGATTTCTTCATTGCATATGTCCACATTGATCTTGCTTATTGCTTTTCTGCATGTACATGTTAGACGACCAAAGCAATATACATAATAGCAAGTATGATAAGTTAAAGTACATTAGGACTATGCAAAGTTTAAGTATAAGTGCTAAGGTGATGGCATAAATGTTAGTGATATCAGAATGATTAAACTTAATTGAATGACCACAATCAAAAACATAGTTTTGATTTTGGCAACCCAATTAAATTTAAGATAGATAAGCTCATATCACTAAGATGTAAACCAATGGGCACATATCACCAAAGATATAAGTATAAGTAGAAATGCTATAGTGATAGTATGAAGATTAGTGATAATGAAATGCTAAACTTAACCTATTAACCATATTCAAAAACATGATACAATCATTGGGCCAACAAGGCGTTCAAAATGAAGCCAAGTGAATCAGTCACTCAAATATTTACAAGATTCTTGGATATTGTAAATCCTCTGTCTTCACTAGGCAAGGATTACAGTAACCATGAGAAGATTCGCAAACTTCTACGAGCCCTTACAAAGAACTGGATTCCAAAGGCTACTGCAATCATTGAAGGGAACGACCTCTCAACAATGTCTCTAGAAACACTCATGGGTAAGCTACTCACTCACAAGTTAGAACTTCAAGACTTTGAAGATGCTACACCAAAGGAGAAGTCAGAGAAGACGATCGCTCTCAAGGCTCAACATAGAAGAACCATCGAAGATGATTCTGACGACAGCGACTCCGACTCTGAAGATCAAGCTCTTCTGGTAAGAAAATTCAAGAAGTTCATAAGATTTAACAGGAGAACAAAAGACAGCAGCAACAACAACAACGAGGAAGATCCTATTTTCTACGGATGCAAGAAGAAAGGACACATGAAGAAAGACTGTCTAACAACATCATCATCAAAGAAAAACAACGAATATGACAAAGGCTACCTGAAGAAATCGACATCAAGAAAGTACGCCACACAAGCATATGGCATGAAAGTGAAGCCAACGACTCAGAAGATGAAAAATCAGATGACACTGCAAATGTGTGTTTGATGGCTTGCGATCAGGTAATCACTAATCCTCTATTTGACCCTTATGATGATTTCACCTTTGAGCAACTAGGAGAGGCTTTCAGTGAACTGTTAGATGATTACAGGAAACTGCGTAGCAAATATGAAACCTCTAAGAAGGTACTCAAAGAGTACAAAGGTGAAATAGGAAGACTTACCGACCTACTAGATCATGTTAGAGATAATGACTCTTTAAATGAGTCTAGTGAGCTTTCTTCTATTAAATTGTTGTGACACGAGACTGTTAAGCTATCCGAAGAAAAAGACCAAACTATTATCCAGTTAAAGGAAGACCTATCTAAGGAGAGAAAGAGTCTCCAGTGTGCACAGGTCAGATTAGAATCACTCACATCTGACTATACTAGATTATATACACTTCCAAAAAGTTGGAAATTAGTTTAGGAAAACGGTCTGAAGTTGCTGCTTCCTATTCTAACACGTGTCAATTATCGAATCATCGGAACACGCCCAACACTGTCAGACCAAACCATACCAAAACTATGCCCAAGAAGACTAATAGGCCTGCATTCTTCTATACTAGAAAACCAAAACCTACCAATCATGCACCTCACACTACTTTCAACACTCAACATGCTAAATGTCATTATTGTGGCCTCATTGGTCATATATCTTCTGTATGTAGAATCAGAAAATTAGTATATCTAAATGTTTATATATGGATACCGAAAACTAACCAGTCACGACCCTACAAGAAATGGGTACCAAAAGTTTTATCTGCAAATTGTTTTGTAGGTGGGACACCCTTCACATGCTAGGAGCAAATGGATCCTCAACAGCGGTTGCTCACGGCACATGACCGGTGACACTTTATTATTTGTAACACTGTCGAAGAGGAATAAAGAAGTATACGTCTTCTTCGGTAATAATTTGAGAGGGTACATAATCGGTATCAGTGACATTGGTAAGGCTCCCTATCCAGTGATTAAAGATGTTTGTCTTGTTACCGAGTTAAAACATAATCTGCTCAGCATAAGCCATTTAGCTGATCACGGTTATGGTATGAACTTCGTAAAAGATAAATGTACTATAATTGATAGTTCAACTGGTAGCACTATATTTGAAGGTATTAGGGAAGACAATATATGTATTCTATTTGTTGGAAGATGCTAACACAACAGGTAGATGCTTGATGGCCAAAAGCATTGAGAGTCAACTATGGCATATGAGACTCGGTCATGCAAACATGAATACAATTTCAAGATTATGTACGAAGAAGTTGGTACGCGGCTTACCGGATATCTCTTTCAAGAAGGATACGGTATGTAGTGAATGTGAAAAGAACAAAGCTACCAAATCCGCATTCAAATCCAAGAACGCTGTAAGTACAACTAGACCTTTACAATTGTTGCATATGGACTTATTTGGATCCAGCAGAATTGCTAGTCTAGGTGGTAAGTTATATGCATTTGTCATTATAGATGACTTCTCTAGATATACATGGGTTTATTTTCTTGCACGCAAGAATGATGTATTATCAGAATTCGTCACCTTTTGCAAGAAAGTACAGAATGAAAAAGGATTCATGATTACTCGCATTCGTAGTGATCATGGCGGCGAATTTCAGAATGCAGAATTCAAGAAATTTTGTGACAGACACGGTTATTTGCATGAATTATTTTGCCATAGGACTCCGCAACAAAATGGAGTTGTGGAACGTAAGAACAGAACTCTATCTGAAATGGCTAGAGTTATGTTAAACCAATTTAGTCTACCTAGATACTTATGGGCTGAAGCTGTAAATACAGCATGCTATATTCTCAATAGGGTTCTAATTCGACCTATATCGAAGAAGACTCCCTATGAATTATGGTTTGATAGAACACCAAATGTTTCTTATTTCAAAATATTTGGTTGTAAATGCTTTATTCTTAATACTAAAGATAATTTGAGTAAATTTGATGAAAAGGCCGATGAAGGTATAATTTTAGGTTATGCAGCAAAGAGCAAAGGATATAGAGTCTTCAACAAAAGAACCATGATCATTGAAGAATCTATCAACATCAAGTTTGATGAGCTAAATCAACACTTAGACGATGATGACAATGAAGACATAATCGCACCAAGTACAGCTACTGCAAAACCTTCACACAAAGATGCAGAACCATCACATCAGGCATCAGATGAACCTCCAAGCAAAGAAGCCGGAACTAGCAATCTTGAGACTACACCAAAAAAGATGAGATTCTTGGCTAGTCATCCAAAGGACTTGGTAATTGGTGAGATTACCAAGGGTGTAAGTACTCGTTCCTCTAATAAAGATATAGCTTCTTGTGTTGCTTTTGTCTCACAGTTTGAACCCAAAAATATTGATGAAGCATGTAGTGATAATTTTTGGTTAGATGCTATGCAAGAGGAATTAAACCAATTCGAACGGAATCAAGTTTGGGAACTTATTCCCAAGCCTATTGATCATCCGGTCATTGGCACCCGATGGGTATTCCGAAATAAACTGAACGAGAATGGTTTAGTGACTCGTAATAAGGCTCGACTCGTAGCTCAAGGATACAATCATGAAGAAGGTATCGACTACGATGAGACTGATGCCCCAGTTGCGAGATTAGAATCCATTCGTATGTTATGTGCATTTGCATGTTTTCATAATTTTAAGTTATTTCAAATGGATGTCAAAAGCGTATTTTTAAATGGTTTTATAAAAGAAGATGTTTAAATAGCTCAACCACCCGGTTTTACTGATTTCAAATTTTCTGAATATGTTTTCAAGTTGAAGAAAGCTTTATACGGTTTGAAACAAGCCCCTTGTGCTTGGTACGATCGTCTAAACACTTTTTTACTTGATAATGATTTTTCAAAGAGAAATGTTTGAAGAACAAATAGGCAACTCTAGAGGGGGGTGAATAGAGTTTATGACAAAAATGTCCAATTAAAAATTAAACTCTTTCACCAACAGTAAATAATCAGAGTAAATGTGGAAATAGTAAAGAGCAAGAATGCATACGCAAACACAGCCGATTTTAACCTAGTTTCCCTCGTGGAGGACTAGTCCGGGCCTGAGAACTCTAGCTCAGGATTAAATCCACTATTTATGAAATAGTAGTTACATCCCGTGCCTTTTCTTCAGAAGAGCACATCAACTTCTTACAAAGATCGCAGTGGTGATGCTTGGAATTTTCCAAACGATTTCTTGAACTCTTGCACAAACTCGTAACTGAAAAGTACTGAGCACTTTGAGATTTTGAGGAGCTTGTGGCTAGTAGATGAGAAGGGTATAGCTTGTATAGGGCTTTAGAGAGAAGAGAAGAGAAGATTGGATGAATGAAAATGAAAGAATTCATGGCCTATTTATAGGATACCATACAGGCAGAATTCGGCCAGAATTCTGGTTGAAATATTTAAAATTTGGCCGTTGGACAACTTGCATCCAGCCAACCCTAAAAATTAGGGTCCTGGAATTTATGAGGCAGAGTTCGGCCCTTACTCTGTGTGGAGGCAGAGTTCGGCCCGAACTCTGTCTCCAGAGCACAGAATAGGTCCAATGGGCTATTTGGATGTTTGGTGGGGCTTTTGGTTTGAGGTATAGGTATAGTCTAAGTTTCAAAATGCTCGGCACAGCTCAGTTTACATAAGTTTAGACTCAAATAAAGTGTAAAATACAGACTCAAACTATGAAGCATTGCAGGTACGAGCTGTCGTCTGGCTTGTACCGAATTCAGTCTTCATGTGTCGTATTGAAATATTACAAGTATTATGTTGTCAATTGTATCAATATTTGGTTGACTGTGATTTTGTGTCAACAATCTCCCCCAAATTGATAATTGACAAAATGATATTTGTATATTCAATATTCATACCTGGAAAAAAAAAAAAATAGTAGCGTAGCTCCCCCGTAATTAGGGCAGAGCTAGCAATAGCTCCCCCGTAAACATTGCCTGTTGTCCTGATAAAATATTCTTTTTCCAAAGCACAGATACACAAAGCCAAAAAAATAAAATAATAATATAATATGAATATATCAAAATATTTCTCCCCCTTTTGGCATTTATCAAACAACTAGAGATAAGGGCAAGCACACCAAAAATAATAATGATAAACTGCATAAACTGATAAATGGCATAATAAAATGTCTCCAAGAGTCACATAATGAGTTCTAATACAACCAAAGTACAGAAATAAAAACAACTACATCAACTAAAAATGCATAAAAGCATAAACTACGATCCTCAACAGCAGCAGCAAAGAGAAATCCATATCCATTATCGAGCTCGTGAAGGCCCAACATCGTCGAATGGATCAGTGAAGGAACGACGAGGGTCCACGAAGGCCGCATCCGGATCCAGTTAACGGATAACCCAAGGGTCATCAATACGGTATCCATCGCGAGCAGGGTCCCGCTCCATGGGAATAGGCATAGAAGGATGTCGGGACATAGAGTACCGAATATCGTGCAGTGAGTTGCTAATGGCACTCATCTGCAAGGTAGTCCGGTAGTCAAGCTGAGTCCAGCGATCATCCTCTAAGGTGAATCGATCGCGGAGCATAGTCTGGAGTGACTCAAAGTAGCAGGAGGGGGAGGAGGATCCTGTCCAGGAGGAGGGGCGTCAGGCTCATCGTCAGAGTGCTCGGACACAACAGGTGAGCCAACTGCTGCCTGAAGCTGCCATGCCTTAGAGAGGAAGGCAGGGGCAGGTAGGAACTGGCACTCATCAAGAGGTACACGAAAAGCACGAAAGAGCATAGGAAGATAAAGAGCATAAACCAAGGATCTTGGTTTCTTCCTAGCATTAATCATCCAGTCCATCATGGTACGTGGAAGATTAAAAGGAACATGAAAATGGAGGTGATACAAAGCAGAAATTTCAAAGTACGTAACCTCATCGGTCGATCCTGCTTTGGGCAGAATCGTGTTAAAAACGATCCGATAAAGTTCATAAAAGTAAGGATTGAGAAACTTGGCGAGAAGCTTACGAGGACGTGTGTTAGGGGTACACAAGTCGTCCTTAAAGCTTTCTAGGGATGACCCATCGGGAAACAGAAACTTTCGAGCTTCAATAAGTTTTTCCCATGAGTTTGGCTCCGGGAGTTCAAGGTGTTTGGCCAAGTCGAAATCATCAAAAAAAATATCAATGCCCGCAACACGTGAAAATATGTGTATCATTGTGAGTAAGGTTGCAGTAAAACATTTGTATGGCATTGAGATATATAACCGAATTGGTAGTGACAAGTTCATCAAGACAAAGATCATGAAAAAGTGAATCATATTGAGAAAATATAGTAAAATTTATAGGGTAACACGCATACACCGGACGTGACCGAAAATTACTAAGCCATTCATTAGAAGCATCAAATGATACAAATATCCGGTCATCATACGTGTTGGGGTCGAGTGGACGAGGTAGGTTGAACAACGGGTGAATAGGTTGTTGATTGGGTTGTTCAACGGGTGGTTCAATACGAGGAGGAGCATTCGAAGAGGACGCACCCTCGGTTCAAAGTCTCTTCCCCCTATTGAACAACTTGGGAGCCATTAAATAATAGAGAAATAAGGAAATGTAGATGGAGAGAAGTATGGAAATATACCTCAATTTGATGATGAAAGATGAAGAAGAATGGTGAGAAATCCTTCTCCTTGAGTTTTGAGAAGAATTATGCTCTAGGAAGGAAGAACTAGGGTTAGGGTTTGGAGAAAAATAGTTTGGAGAAGTTTGGAAGATGGCAATGGAGGAAAAAGAAGAGGGGAACCCGGTTTTAGTGTAGGGGTTTGAATGGTCGGAGCAAATGTGGACCATTGGATCACAATCTGATCAGCGGCTGAGGCTGCTTTCGGTTCTGGAACAGCCAGACCGAATTCGGCCCGAACTCTGGGTAAGGCAGAGTTCGGCCCGAATTCTGGTTTATGGTACTATAACAGAAATCAGGCTAGAAAAGAATTTTGATCAAGTAAGAGAGACTAAGAAGAATGATAATAAGTAGATGCAAGATATAAAATGAGAAAAACCAAGTAGCGAATAGCAAAAATTCAATGCTGAATCAAAGTGAAGTTTAAAATTTTAAATTTTTTTGCATATGATAAATAAAATTAGACCATGTAATAAACAAGAAAATATGCCCCAATTCAATATTTTGAAGCTGCCATGGGGTAGCTGCAGGGGCCGGATCCCAGCTAGCGGTAGTCCTGAGGACTAGTGCACCGTATCGCTTAGGCTTTTACGCCTTGTTGTCAGAAGGACCCTTTCGGCTTGTACCCATAGCAATTTCGTCATAAAGAATCAAGACATAGTCGATATTTACGCAGGTTACTTTAATAAATAATAGCTTCATCCAAAATTCCTAGTTCACGACAAAGAAAGTTAAAACGCTCTTCGGATAGTGGTTTGGTAAAGAAATCTGCTAGCTGATGATCGGTGTCAATAAATTCTATGTTAATAGTGCCATTTAGCTGGTGATCACGCAAAAAGTGGTGATGTATTTCATTGTGCTTCGTGCGTGAGTGACATATGGGGTTCTTAGTGAGATTTATAGCACTAGTGTTGTCACAAAAAATAGGAATGTGCATAAAAGATAAGTTATAGTCTTCAAGAGTTTGCTTCATCCACAGAATTTGTGCACAACAACACCCAGCTGCAATATATTCAGCTTCTGTTGTGGATAGTGCGACAGAATTCTGCTTCTTGCTAAACCAAGAGACTAGCACCTTTCCTAATAAATGATACGTGCCGCTCGTACTTTTACGGTCGACCTTGCATCCGGCAAAATCAGCATCAGAGTAACCAATGAGGTCAAATGATGTTGACTTGGGATACCATAGGCCCACTGTAACCGTACCTTAAGTTATCGAAAGATACGCTTAACAGCAGTCATATGTGGTTCCTTAGGATTAGCTTGATATCTAGCACACAGGCAAATGCTAAACATAATATCTGGGCGACTAGCAGTTAAATAAAGTAGACTGCCTATCATACCTCGATACTTACGTTGATCTACAGGTTTGCTGCTTTCATATGGTTCTAGTTTAGTTGAAGTAGCCATCGGAGTGCTGATTGGTTTGACGTTGTCAAGGTTGAATTTCTTCAGCATGTCCTTTGTATACTTTGACTGACAGATAAAAGTTCCATTTGATGTTTGTTTGACTTGCAGTCCAAAAAAGTAATTGAGCTCCCCCATCATGCTCATCTCAAACTCGGTCTGCATACATTTGGCAAAATCTTGACAGAGGGTTTCATCAGTAGAACCAAATATAATATCATCCACGTAAATTTGCACTAAGAGAATAGTGTCTTTGAAAGATTTTATAAAAAGTGTAGTGTCAACTTTCCCTTTTGAAAAACCTTTTTCAAGCAAGAAATTTCTTAGCCGTTCATACCAAGCTCTAGGGGCTTGTTTGAGGCCATATAGCACTTTCTTGAGCTTGAAAACATGGTCGGAAAATTTGTGATTTTCAAAACCAGGGGGTTGTTTTACAAATACTTCCTCCTTAATAAATCCATTCAAGAAAGCACTTTTAACATCCATTTGAAATAATTTGAAAATTTGAAAGTTAGCAAATGCGCAAAGCATCCGAATGGATTCTAATCTCGCAACAGGAGCAAACGTCTCATCGTAGTCGATACCTTCCTCTTGTTTGTATCCTTGAGCTACTAGATGAGCTTTGTTTCGGAAGAGAGAATTTATTTAATATGACTCTAGCCATATCGCGAAGAGTCCTATTCTTCCGCTCCACAACACCATTTTGTTGAGGAGTTCTTAGACAAGAAAACTCATAATTAAAACCATTTAAATCACAAAACTTTTCAAAATCACTATTTTTGAATTCGCCTCCATGATCACTTCGGATTCGAGTAATCATGTAGCCTTTTTCGTTTTGAACCTTTCTAGCAAATATTTTGAGAACAAAAATGGCATCACTTTTATTTGTAAGAAAGAAAACCCAAGTAAATCAGAAAAGTCATCAATTATAACAAAAGCGTAGAGTTTTCCACCAAGACTGGCTACTCTACTAGGGCCAAATAAATCCATATGAAGTAATTGCAATGGTCTAGTAGTACTTACAGAGTTTATGGAATGAAATGAGGACTTGGTTGCCTTATTCAATTCATATTCGGCACATATCGTGTCCTTTTTGAATGTGATATCGGGCAAGCCTCTGACTAGCTTCTTGGTCGATAGCTTGGATATAGTATCCATATTGGCATGACCAAGACGCTGGTGCCATAGTAATCTTTCATCCTTGTGAGCATAGAGATATCTTTCTGCATTGTTAGTATCTCTAAATAGATAGAAAATATAAATATTATCCTCTCTTATCCCTTCAAAAGCAATATCTCCTGTTGACCTATCATAAATAAAGTATTTATTTTGTCCAAAGTTAATGTCATACCCATGATCAGCAAGATGACTTATGCTGAGCAGGTTATTCTTTAACTCGGTCACTAGGCAGATATCCTTTATTACAGGAGAAGGAGGATGACCTATAGTACCATTACCAATGATATACCCTTTAAGGTTGTTGCCGAAGGATACATACCCTTCCCTCTTCATCGATAGTGATGCGAAAAGATTTGCGTCTTTCGTCATATGTCGCGAGCATTCACTATCGATAATCCACTTACTCTTAGTTGAGGAGGGAAGGTCCACCTACATCAAGAGTAGATGTGACCTTTGGTACCCAAGTTCTTGAGGGTCCTGAAAAGTTAGTTTTCGGCAACCATGCATATATATTTCTATCTACTAATCTCCTAACTCTACATTATGGTGAAATGTGTCCATGTAGTCCAGAATAAGTACAAATAGCATTCCTATTTATGTTAGAAGCATGTAGATGATGTCTATATGTAGAGTGGTGTGGAGTAGCATAGTGATGATGTCTATATGTAGAGTGATGTGGAGTATGATGATGATGTCTATATGTAGCATGGTAAGAGTGGTGTGGAGCATGATGATGTTTATATCCATAAGCAGTATGATGGTGATTTTGTTTATGTGTAACATAGTGATGATTGTATCTATGTGTAGCATGGTGATTCTGTGTCATATGAGAATTATTTCTACATGCATATGGTTTGTGTGCTTTATGAAAGTGGGTGTACATATAAGCATGATTACGTACTGTTGGTGGATGACGTGGTTGACTAGTATGAGTAGTGTCATGCTTTGTGTGTGTCTCATGTGATTGGGTTTGAGGTTGAGCAACCTGTTTTCCCAATCTAGTCTCTAATTTCTTAGAGATAGCCTGTAGTTCATTAATCTTAGTATTCAAACAATAAATCTTAGTGATAGAGATCTTGTGTCTATTCTTTTCTTCAGCGATCTCAGTATTGAGTGCTGTGATCTCTTGTGTTTGCTTTTCTATACGTGCTTCGGCATCATGTAGGCTTAATTTAAGCTTAGACACCTCATTTGTGACTTTCGTGGGTGAAATGTCTCTACTATTATTAAGCAATGAAGAGAGTCTTTGAATCTCGACTTCATAACTTTTGATCTTTTCCTTGGCGTATTTATATTTACCAATGACTTTTTTGTGGTCATTGAGTAAATCATTGAATGCATCGCCAAGTTCATCAAACGTAAAATTATCGAGAGTTTCGCTTGTTACCTTGTCGGATGTAGCCATTAGGCAAACATTGGCGGTGTCTTGAGGAGAGTCCTTTTCTTCCTCGGAGTCACTAGCTTCACTTTCATGCCAAATGCTTGTGTTGGCATATTTCTTTGAGGAAGCTTTCTTGTATGGTTTCTCATATCGGTTGCTCTTCTTTGTGAATGGACAGTCTTTTCAGACGTGTCCAGTCTTCTTGCAACCGTAGCATATTGGCTCTTCTTTATCATCTTCTTGTGGTTCCTTCTTTCTTCGATTGAAGCGAAGGAATTTCTTGAAGTTGCAGACAAGGAGAGCTTGATCTTCACCTTCCGAGTTGTCGTCATCCGTCTCTTCAGGATCAGCCCTTCGTCGGTGAGCTTTAAGGGCAATCTCCTTTGCCTTAGGAGCAGGCTCTTCGAAGTCTTTTAGGTCAAGCTCATGAGTCATCAGCTTTCCCATCAAAGTCTATGGACATAGTCGTGAGATTATTTCCTTCTATGATGGCTGTCACCTTAGGGTTCCAAATCTTTGGTAGCCCTCTAAGTATCTTGCGGATCTTCTCGTGATTTGTATATTGTTTGTCGAGAGAAGACAAGGGGTTGATGATGTTGAGGAATCTTGTAATCATTTGTGTGATTGTCTCATTTGGCTTCATCTTGAAAGCCTCATATTCTTGAGTAAGACGACTTATTTTTGACTCCTTCACTTGAGTGGTTCATTCATGCGTCACTTCTAGAAGTCTCCATACTTCTGAGAGTTGGTGCATGTTGAGACCCTGTTGAACTCATTCCTGTCTATAGCACAGAATAAAGCATTAATAGCTTTTGCGTCTAGACTCGCCTGTTTCTTCTCCTCGTCAGAATATTTGTCATGGGTTTTCTCAACGAGATCACCATTGACAACTATCCTGGCGGGCTTTTTATAACCATCGGTGACAATGGTCCACAGGTCGAAGTCTAGCGACTTGAGATAAAAACTCATCCTTGTTTTCCAATAGGTGTAGTTAGTTCCATCAAATATAGGAGGCCTATGAGTGGACTGCCCTTCACCGTGATTGGAAATCATGGATTGTGTGGTTGCCATAGATCAGCTCTAGGATGTTAGTCCTTGTTGAGAGAACAGAGCTCTGATACCAATTGAAGAACAAATAGGCAACTCTAGAGGGGGTGAATAGAGTTTATGACAATAATGTCCAATTAAAAATTAAACTCTTTCACCAACAGTAAATAATCAGAGTAAATGCTGAAATAGTAAAGAGCAAGAAAGCATACGCAAACACAGTCGATTTTAACCTGGTTTCCCTCGTGGAGGACTAGTCTAGGCCTGAGAACTCTAGCTCAGGATTAAATTTACTATTTATAAAATAGTAGTTACACCCCGTGCCTTTTCTTCAGAAGAGCCCGTCAACTTCTTACAAAGATCGCAGTGGCAATGCTTGGAATTTTTCAAGCAATTTCTTGAACTCTTGCACAAACTCCTAACTGAAAAATACTGAGCACTTTGAGGCTTTAAGGATCTTGTGGCTAGTAGATGAGAAGGGTATAGCTTGTATAGGGCTTTAGAGAGAAGAGAAGAGAAGATTAGATGAATGAAAATGAAAGAATTCATGGCCCATTTATAGGATACCATACAGGCAGAATTCGGCCAGAATTCTGGTTTGAATATTAAAAAATTTGGCCGTTGGACAACTTGCATCCAGCCAACCCTAAAAATTAGGGTCCTGGAATTTAGGAGACAGAGTTCGGCCCAAACTCTATCTCCAGAGCACATAATAGGTCCAATGGGCCAATGGGCTATTTGGATGTTTGGTAGGGCTTTTGGTTTGAGGTATAGGTATAGTCTAAGTTTCAAAATGCTCAGCACAGCTCAGTTTACATAAGTCTAGACTCTAATAAAGTGTAAAATACAGACTCAAACTATGAAGCATTGCAGGTGCGAGCTGTCGTCTGGCTTGTACCGAATTCAGTCTTCATATGTCGTATTGAAATATTACAAGTATCATGTTTTCAATTGTATCAATATTTGGTTGACTGTGATTTTGTGTCAACAAGGTTGACACTACTTTGTTCATAAAATCTTTGAATAATAATATTCTTTTGATTCAAGTCTATGTAGATGATATTATCTTTGGATCTACTGATGAATCTCTTTGTCAAGAATTTTCAAAGTGTATGCAGAATGAGTTTGAGATGAGCATGATGGGAGAGCTGAAATTCTTTCTCGGACTGCAAATCAAAAAAACCAACAATGGGACGTTCATAAATCAAGCAAAGTACACAAATGATCTATTAAAGAAGTTCGACATGGAAGCAACAAAACCACTTAGCACTCCAATGACAACTTCAACCAAGCTTGACATTGATGAACAAGGCAAACCCGTCGACATACGTAAGTATCGAGGTATGATCGGTAGCTTACTGTATTTAACTGCTAGTCGACCAGACATAATGTTTAGTGTTTGTTTATGTGCACATTTTTCAAGCTAATCCTAAGGAATCTCATTTGTGCACAGTTAAGCGTATCTTTCGATACCTTAAAGGCACTTCTTCTGTCGGCTTATGGTATCCCAAAACCATGTCATTTGACCTAACCGATTATTTCGATACTGATTTTGCCGGATACAAAGTAGATAGAAAAAGCACTAGCGGCACCTGTCATTTCCTAGGAAAAGTTCTAGTCTCTTGGTTTAGTAAAAAGCAAAATTCTGTTGCATTATCAACAACCGAGGCTGAGTATATCGTCGCAGGACGTTGTTGTGCACAAATTTTGTGGATGAAACAAACTTTAGAAGACTATGGATTGCATTTTACACACATACCCATTTTCTGTGACAATATTAGTTCTATTAATTTGACTAAGAATCCAGTATGTTATTCTCGTACTAAACATATCGAGATTCGACATCACTTTCTTAGAGATCATCAACAAAATGGAGATATAGACCTTGTATACATAGACACACAGAATCAATTAGCTGACATACTCACAAAACCTCTAGCGGAAGATCGTTTCAATTATTTACGTCGAGAATTAGGCATTTTAGATGTCAATAATATTAATTAATCTTGTTTTATTAATTAATTTATTCGATACACATAAACTGTTTTCGAGACAAGCCTAAAAAGAGTCTGTCTGTCACCACGACTACGGTCGAAGCGAAGCGGTACTTAAGAGTTCCCCGATGAACCTCCGTTAGCTGGGACAGTACTCCTACAGCTAATTCGAGACAGATGCTGAGTAAAGAATATTAATTTGTGAAATAATATTAATTATATTATTTTGAGATTTAAAATTACTAAACTCTGAATTAAACATTTGAAACGAACTAATGAAAAAGATGTGGCCCTATTTCTATTATTTTTGATATATATATAGCCAGGCAACCCTTGGCGAATTCGGCCCGAATTCGGTCCGAATTCGACCAGAGTTCGGCTGGGTATATATATGTACCAGCCAGAACCCAGGCCCCCAACTTCTTCATTATTCCAAACCACATCCAACAGCAGCTGCCGCACCTCCAATCCGTGTGGAGTTTCTCGTCCAAACTTTGGATTCGTACGGAGAACTTCATCCTCTACAACATATCCAATTCTTGGATGGTATAATCCCTTCTCTTCTCCACTTTTCAATACTTAGGGTTTCGAGAAAATTTTGGGAAAGAATGTCTAAGTTCAATCCCTTCAAGAGGAAGAAGACCAATGCCAGTGAAGAGGCATCGTCTTCAGATCCGCATACGGATTGCCTCTTTTCTTCGGTCCAATCGGACGATGGTGCGTCGGACGAGTTTTACTTTAAAACTTCCGATCAAGCCATATTGTGGTACGCCAATTTCATCATGCGTACTATTTGCACCGGATCGTCGATTAAATAGACTGTCTTTCCGGATCACCTCCCTTACTTTAAGGCATTAGGGTTACAATATTTTGTTACCTTACACTTCCCCATTGCCACTAATGCCATTAGATTATTCTATTGTAATTTCGTGTTAGACACTTTTACCGCGAGAACACGTGTCGGAGGACTTGATATCGAATTCACTGATGAAACGTTAGCAGAAATTCTTGGTATCCCAAATGAAGGTGCCCCGCTCGATGACATCACTGATTTTGATTTTCCCGATGGCACGACACTCGTTAGTTTCAAGAATGAGCTTTGTGCGCCCGCACGTGCTCGTCCTGGAAAGTTCAAGGCTAATAACTTGAACTTGTTTAACTACGAATTACATCGCATCATCTATTCCACCTTACTTCCAAAATCCACTTCTAAAGATGATGTCACTACACTTGAGCTCTCTACTCTTTTTTATATTCTTAAGGGGATTCCATTTTCTGCCCCTAAGACTATCATTCAGATGATGGATAGATGTTGCGGGAGAGATCACAACCTATCTTATGCGATGCTTATTCCTCGCATCTTTCAGAGATTTGATATTGACCTATCTACTTGTGCTGTCGACCCCGAGCCCAAGTTCCTCAAACTCTCTCGTCGCAGCATTGCCACTGTTCCTCCACCTACTGTACCTGCTCCTCCTGTACCCCCACAGCACCTGTTCCTCCTCGCTCTTACCCTATGACATTTGAGGGTATTCATCAGCACTTATCAGATTTGTAGTCCTTTTATGTCGAGACTTCTAGGGAACACGAGTTCCGTGATGTGACTCGGTTCCAGGCGATTGCCAACTCCTTCGCCGATCTGAGATTTGCGTAGACGGGTCATTCTGCTAGCTCTCTACCTCGAGACCCTTCTGTTTCTGGCTACCGCATTGACGACGAGGCGGTGCACTCTTTGTTCCAGCCAGGGAACGCTTATGATTGGTATCGTACCGCTGGTGCCACTCCTCACACTTCTGGCGTTGGTACTTCTGGACATGGTCCTTCTGGACATGCTGGAGCTGCAGTTGATGACGTTGATGATGATGATGATGATGATAATTTTTGAGATGTTAGATATTGAGACTGTTACTTTTGTCTTATGTTTACTTGGAAATGCTCCGACATTCCAAGATTTTATCAGTACTCTTATTTTTATTATCAGCACTTTTCTTTATTATGTGACTATTCATAGACATGGTTTTGATTATGCCTCAGTTTTGGCATCTTAGTTTATTATTCAGCACTTTATTTGTTTAGGTTTTATTCTCGCACTTTATTAAATACTGCCTGTGACAAATACATGCCTGTGTTGTTCTCTAGACTATCTGTTTCTTTTATTGTTTATACCATGCCTGTAATGAATATTCCTATATTTTTTTGTGTATTTCTTCACTGTTTGTTACTTATGCATTGATTGCGGGGGAGCTTTCTCTTTTGCAATTATTTTGCTAAGTGACAACGGGGGAGAAATAAGATCTAACATTTTCGTGAATACAGGTTATGAACAATTTCTTTTGATTACTTTTTTTGACTTGAGATTTTATATCGGCAAGGTTTGTCAATTATCAAAATGGGGAAGATTGTTGGCCCATTGGTCATGGTCAAACCTGATTTTAATACTTGATCAAACTCTGTCTCGATATAAATGCAAGTCAACTCAGATGTTTACCTACGACGTTTTGGACACTGCTCAACAATGGATCTCTACTTTGTTCAAGACTGAAGCCGTTTGCCACTCCAAATGTACTTCCTGTTAAGCAATATAATTTTTCATTTTATTGAGTCTAGAAATACATTGTACACCGAGTCGTACTGGCAAATAGGCTATCCAAAAATATTTTTCAAAACCATCCTATTCTTTTACAAATGACCTACATTTTTGAAAAACATTCTTTTTACAAAAAGCTTCTGAACGATTTTTCAAAAAGCCA
>JANAVB010041820.1:16749258-16854258 GCA_029216955.1 Iris pallida
TCCGGATGATCATGATGCACCTGAGGAGGCACCGAACGCCGATGCTGCACAGTTCATGGAGTTGCTGGAGAATGCAAGGACTCCATTATATTCTGGTTGTGAGGATCATTCACCGTTGGAGGTGGTTACAAGATTGTTGAGCATCAAGTCCGATTTTAACATGTCGCAAGATTGCTACAACCGTCTTATGGAGTTGCTTATAGAAATATTGCCTAAGGGTGCTAAGTTTCCTAAAGACTTCTATCGGTCTAAGAGGATGGTGAGATCGCTCTGGATGGGATATAAGAAAATTGATGCATGTACCAACGGGTGCATGTTGTACTACAAAGACGATAAGGATGAAGACGCTTGCAGATTTTGTGGTGCCGATCGCTACAAGGGCAGTGGTAGAGGAAAGTCTATTGGTGCCAGGAAGCCTACCGATTCGATGCACTACTTACCGTTGGCGCCGCGGTTGCAGCGGTTGTTTATGGTGAAGAAAACTGCAGAAAACATGAGTTGGCATAAGCAGGAACAGACCGAATGAGTGTTGGATCACCCATCTGATGGACAAGCATAGAAGCACTTTGATCGAGAGTATCCAAATTTTGCTTCTGATCTGCGTAATGTTAGATTGGGTCTCTGCTCTGACGGTTTACCCCATTCGAACTTTCGGGATCCAGTTTACCCCATTCGAACTTTCGGGGTCCAGTATTCGTGTTGGCCTGTGATCGTCACTCCGTAAAATCTACCGCCTTGGATGTGCATGAAGACTCCGTATATGTTCTTCACCGTTATTATCCCAGGTCCGAACAATCCAAAAAGGAACATCGATGTGTATTTACAACCATTGATTGATGAGTTGAATCAGTTGTGGGAAGTAGGTTCCAACACGTACGATGTATCTAGAAAACAAAATTTTCAGATGTGGACAGCACTTTTGTGGACCATCAACGACTTTCCGGCCTATGGTATGTTATCTAGGTGGAGCACACATGGTCGTCTTTCATGTCCGTATTGCATGGACCACACTAAGGCTTTCCGTTTGAAACACGGATGCAGACCGTGCTTCTTCGATTGTCATCGACAATTCCTGCCGAAGGATCATCCGTACCGGAGGAACATGAATACTTTTCGTGCTGGCGTTGTGGAGAAGGCTAATCCCCTGCCAAGGTGGCCCGGATACACGATATGGGAAGAGGTAAAAGATTTACCAAGAGCTATTGAAGAGCCTGCTACAGGCTACAAGTGTGACGGATTTGGTCGCACTCATAACTGGACGAAGAGGAGTATATTCTGGGATTTGCCATATTGGAGCACCAATCTGATTAGACATAACCTTGATGTCATGTATATCGAAAAGAATGTGTTTGACAACATGATTAATACTGTAATGGACGTAAAAGGGAAGACGTAAGACAATCCAAAGGCTAGATTGGACTTGGAAGAAATATGTAGACGTCCTGCATTGCATTTGACAGAGGACGGGAATGGAAAGTTGAAGCAGCCTAAGGCAATTTTCTCACTGGAGAAGGAGGATAAAGTGAGACTTTGTAGGTGGATTCAAGGTCTGAAATTTCCAGACGTGTATGTTTCGAACTTGAGAAGATGCGACGACCTCTAGGAGAATAAACTGACAGGTATGAAGAGCCATGATTATCACGTATTCATGGAGAAGTTAATTCTGATTGCATTTTCGGAATTCTTACCCCCGGTTGTTTGGGATCCATTGACCGAGCTTAGCATATTCTTCAGAGATCTTTGTTCTAGTAAGTTGCTCGTTGATCGTCTAGAAAAGCAGGAACGATATTATGGTAACACTGTGCAAGCTCGAAAAGGTATTTCCTCCTGGATTCTTAGACGCCATGGAGCATTTGCCAATTCATCTTTCCTACGAGGCACGTGTTGGTGGGCCCGTTGGTTATCGGTGGATGTACCCGTTTGAGCGGCATTTGAACCACCTAAAGAGGAAGGTGAAAAACAAGGCTCGGGTCAAGAGTCTATTTGTGAAGCCTATATTCTCGATGAGATTACAAACTTCTGCTCGACGTATTTCAAACCTCATATTTCTATGAATAGAACGAGGGCTCCGAGAAACGGTGACGGTTATCAAGAATCTAATGATGGAATACTGAAAGTATTCAATATGTCCGGAAAGCCTTCGGAGAAAATGAAAAGAGATATTTGAATGACGAAGAGCTAAGGGCTGCTCAGTTGTATATATTACTCAATTGCGACGAGGATGAAATGGAGAAGCTAGAGGGGTAAGTAAATAATGATGAGTTTACATCATCTCAATGTAATAGTATAAGCTAATATTATTGTACTAATCGACGGTTGCTTCGTTACTTTTCAGCACATATAATGCTGAGTTGAGGTTGGTTAGACCCTACCTAACAGACGAAGCATTAGAAGAAGAAATGAGACGTCATTTTCCTTCTTAGTTGAGCGAATATGTAAGCACCCCGATAATTACTGGCCTCTTTTAATGCAACTGCACAATAAATAACTTACTATCTCTTCTTTGGTATTCAGGTCGATCGTCTAATTTCACCCGAGATTGAATTAATTAGAACTCTTGCCAAGGGACCAATTACTTTTGTTAAAATATGGCCAAGTTACTGTGTCAATGGCTTTCGGTCCAAGTCGACAAATGCTCCGATCAGAGACAGCTTTCTGGATCTTGATTCCACGAAAAACAGTTGTTTGTGTATCAAATCTTCGAACTACAAAGACGTCGATCCAGGAATTGATTTCTTTGGCATCTTGTAAAAGATTGTGGAGTTGACGTATAATTATGACAGAGAACCTTCAAAGATCATGTTGTTCAAGTGTGAATGGTTCGATCCGACTAAAAATCAAGGTTGGAAAATTGACAAGCATGGCCTTGTGGATATAAACTACAAGCGTAGATATCAAGGCTACGAACCATTTGTCCTAGCAACTCAAGCTCAACTCGTGTACTTCACAGCTTATCCGAGACGGGGAGCAACAAAGTCTGACTGGTGGGCAGTATGCAAGACTAAAGCTAGAGATACTTTTGATGTTGACGAAAAAGCTTATCAGGAGGACGAGCTACCTCTTGTAACCAATATTGTTGATGTGGACTCCACGGAAGTTACGCATTACACGACACATAATATAGAAGATGTAGAATTATCCGAAGAGGAAGACGAAGCCGACGAAGGCGAAGATGAAAGTGAAGATGAGGAGGAAGATGAGGTCGAGGAAGACGAATAAGATGATTATTCTGAAGATGATTGAGAGAGACGTACTTTCATTTTATTATTATATAGAGTTAGTTATTATCTAGTCTTGGTTATTATCTGAATGTACTATCTGGACTTATATGTTTCTTGTAAAATATACTATCTGGACTTAGATGTTTCTTATAAAATGTATCATCATATGTTGTCTTGGTTATTATCTTGTCTTTGTTGCACTTTCATATTTCTAGTCTCTATTATTTGTTGTCTTCGTTGTATCTCATCATATGTTATTATCAGTCATGACAGGTCATCACGGATCATTCCATATTTCTCGACATGGGGCACGGGGTACTGATACTGGCAGAGGACAGGGTACTCCTTCGGTACCTACTGGTGGTACTGCTAGAGGATGGGGTTCTTCTGATGGAACTAGGGATTTCCAGGACCCTTCATTTGGTGTGCGCATTGATCGCTAGAAATTTAAACAGATCTAATACGTGTTCTAACCCTTCATAGGCGAAAACTAGGGTTCACGAATTATACCTGCGGCAGAAAGGCGAAAAGTAATTCCTGGCAATCTTGAGCGGACGACCCCAAGATCTTTTGCACGTATTCCTTCCTCGAGTTAGACGTCGTGTGGACGACGATCTCCCAACCTTTTCTTTTCCTTGGCAGCCCTCTCTTTCTCTCCTTACGTGAATTATGAATTTAGAAAAATTTTTAGATTTCTAATCAGTAATCTGGCGGCCAGAGAATAGAGGATATATATAGGCTACGACATGGACCATGAGGAGAAATTAGGGTTAGGCCTCCTAACGGATCTGTATATCCCGTGTTTAGCCCGAACTCACAATCCAGGCCCATTAACAATAGCTCGGTCTACTAATGAGCTATTGTTGCACTACCTCCCTAATCCCAAATTATGTTTGTGGGCTCCTTTTATTATATGCTCGTTTGGCTCCCCATGTTAAGATATCGTATGTCCATCGATTAAATTAAGTTACTGACAACTATATTGATTCGACATCTTTTATCCTTAAGTAGTACCGCTCAACTTTATTTGTTATGTCGGATATAATCCACCTGCAGGGTTTACATGACAATCCTTATGAGCTCCTTAAGAGGACATCATCAACCCGATGTATCGGGACATGGATTCCATTTATAATCAACATCCCATCATACATATAATGTTATTACCCAATTCATGAAGGTTGTTGATCCATAATAAATCTCACTCTTTTATGAGTCAAAGTAATGCACACTGCATATACACGTCCGTTATTATATCCGGATTAAGAGCACAAGCATCCATATTAACAGAGGTATTTGTTCTCTTATGCAGTCAGCACAAAGAGAACAACCTCTAGTGTAAACCTATATTCAAGATAGACTAATACCAGATTATACTACAACCTTTCCAATAGATTGTCCAAGTCCATCTAGGTTGTGAACTATTTATATACTCCATAGAAAACTGATAATATGATCTTCTGTGTGACACCACACACCATATTATCTATAATATAGAATATCAAACATTTGCATTAACGCTTGCAACAAATACAATATGCTAACATTTGCCCATATAATTCTCATTCAAAATTTAAGGAAATAAGGTTACTACAAAAGTGATGCTTTTAGTATATAACCCTAACATCTTCTTCTGTACCCCCTACTGGTACCGGCGCTGGATCTTCGTCGTCCAGTACTCCTGTGTATCGGACAGTAGCTCCGCCCGCCACGATGCTACGTGGCATATCTCCTGGGACGAGTAGTTCCAGGCCTGAGATTGCTCCCGAGAGTAGCGTTCCTCCTGCTGATACGATGATGGAGGCAGATGAGGAGATGGAAGAGGCTGTGCCGGCGGCCGACCAGTATCAGGCAGATGATGCCTGTACACCTCCGGAAGAGACGAGGATGGAGATCTGGGTCGACGGTACAAAGTAAGTATTTTGGTTTATCATTTTTTTCTGTGTTTATCATAAATTAACTTTTCTCATTAATATAATATGTCTGTATAGATATCGTCCCCCGTTGGTACAGAGAAGCCTAGGCCAGCTCCTGAGGCAAAATTATGAGGGTCCTTGGATAAACTACTCGGATGCTCCACACGATAGGAAGGCCTACTGGTTTGCGCACTTCAAGGTTAAAATAGATTTGCATTTAACATGAATCATTTAATTTATGCATATTATATATTACTGAAAAATATTTGGTTTGTGTACTCTTCTAGGATATGTTTCTCTATCCACCGCACCGGGCCGAGCTGATCGAGGGGATGTTTCCTGCTGTTGCTGCTAAGCTGATCCGCGATGCTATAAATGATCAGAAGGCTCGTGATCGTGCCGGAAAGCCAATCCAAGGTTGGATCACCCCTGATCAGTGGGATGCGATGAAGGCTCGATTCAACGAGCCAAGGTACAAGGAAAAGTTCGAGAAGGCCAAGGCGGCTAGGCAGCATGCCTCGAAGTGGTGCGGTGGGTCGATTCCGATGATGGAACATTTTTGTCATCTGGTATGTATTTTTCTTTCAGAAATATTATTTTAATACAAATCCGATAAATTATTACTAAGATAATATATTTAATTACAGGTAAGAAAGGTCGGTAAAGCCGACATGGTGACCGTCTTTCTGGCCAACCATCGGAAGGGCGAAGGCCTTATTGACGAGAGGGCCCAGCTTGCCTATGTAAGTATTATAATACTATTTGTTAATTATAATACTTCATGTTAATTTTAATATAACTTAGTAAATATGCATGCAAATAAATATTCATGTAGTTAGTAATAATAAGTAATTAATTAAAAAATAGAAATCATAGAGTACTATCCATATGTTTTAGGCCGAGTATCAGAGGCTTCGGGACCGGGCGACTGCTAGTACACCTACTGCGGGAGAGGCCGGTACTTCCTCGAAGCCCACTCAACCTCCATCGGCGAACGAGCTGTGGATAACCGCTGCTGGTGGCCTCCGTAGGGGTACGTACTACGGTACGGGATCCTATGGCACCCTAGTTGCGAGCCAGTCCTCTAGGGCATCCTCCGCTAGTGTGTATGGTCCATAGCCGTCCCAGGAGTCTGCCCGAGTCCACCAGATGATGGAGTCTCTCCGGGACGAGTTGCACCGACGGATTCAAGACTAGTCTCAGCACCAGTCAGATGAGCCTGCGCTTATAGCACGATTGGATGCGCTCGACCGCAGCATTATGTAGCTCCAGCATGTGACTGAGCGAACAGAACGGAGCGTCACTGATCTTAGAGCGTCGACGGAGCGCATTGTATTGGATCTGTTGGCATCATAGATGACCATGGCCGAGAGGCTGAGATTGGTGCAGGATTCGGTGGCTGATAGCAGTGATAGAATGTTATCTACCATGGATTCATACCACCAGCGACTTGCAGCGTTGGAGCGTTATCGTCCTTCGGGTGCGCCTTCATCGTCATCGACTCTGCCGGCGCCACTGTCTTCTTTATCGATACCGACTCTACCGATATCACTACCTCCTTCATCGGTGTCGATTTCACAGGAGGACTATGAGCTTTTCTTATCCCTTCGTCGCGACGTGCCCCCTTCTGCTCCAGATCCCCAGTAGTCCGAGTTAGGACTGTTTGTATTGAGTGTTTGAGTACTTGTTTTTCTTTGTATTTGTTTATGACACTTATTTGTTTATGACACTTGTTTGTTGGTTGCATAGATACATTGGTAATTGGTTTTGTAGACCCATGATTCTGTGGAAAAAATGATTCTATGGAGAAAATGATTCTGTTGGTTGCATATATTGTGTTTCATATTAAACTGCAAGGAGAAAATGATTCTGTGGAGAAAACTGCATACTGTAATTTTTTTTTCAAATTTAGCGACGTCTACCGACGTTTACCAACGCTTTTCGACGACACTTTGCGTTTATAGACGTTGCTAAACTGGCATATATTGCTAGGCTACCGACGTATAGCGACGTCTGTTTCGTCGGTATATGTCGGTAAACGTTGCTATACTTCAGTAAATATCCCAGAATTTTACCTCATTTTTCCAGGATATACCGACGTATAGCGACATCACAAAACGTCGGTACTATATACCGACGTATAGCGACATCAAAAACGTCGATAATTTTCCCAAGGAATACCGACGTATAGCGACATCGTAAACGTCGCTATTTCATCGACGAAACGACGGTAAACGTTGGTATATTACCGACGTATCCTTGCGTCGGTAAACGTTGGTGTTGGCGACGATCATCGACGTCTTCCCAAATACCGACTAAGGTTTCCCCGACAAGAGGAAGACGTCGCTAAATACGTCGCTAAACTAGTTTAGCGACGTCTTTAGGCATTTTAGCAACGTCTTTAGGCGTCGCTAAAATAACTTATTCTGGTAGTAAATTTTATAACAACAGAAGGGTATGATAGAGATGATATGTTTAAAAACCTTCTCAAGATATAATCTGATAATCATATGCGTTTGTACAAAATCAAGTTACTCAGAGTCCTCGCCATGCCAGTAAGCAAGGCCACATTAAACGATAGATTCCATAACTGGGGTATGAACCTCTATAATCATGTCATCTAGGATTCTTGCTATGCCGACCAGTATAGCTGTGAGAAATTCTAAATCTCATAACCAAGATACGTACATCTGAAGTTAGGTTTCTATGTTCCCACCACGCCGGCTAATATGGCTGCGATAAACTACAGGTTCCATAATCAAGTAGACGTTTTACCATCCCTGTTATTCCCGTCAACATATGTTATCAGAAAATATCATAACTCAGGCCATAAAATTCATCTCGATAGGAAAATCAAAATCAACAATGATCCATCAAAAACTAAATTCAATAATCAAGGAGTGAGAGTGAACAAAACAAAGGAAATGATTTCAAATTGAAGTTTAAATAAGATTCTCAAGGATCATCCCAGGAATCTCTCAAGGAATCCTAACTGTGATTGAGTATCCTCACATTCTAACACCTTACCTCCTATATTCTATCTCAGGCTCGTAGCAGTACAACTAAGTCGTTGTGCTACTACGATATGGTAATAATGCAACTCTCGACCTGTATGGGACACCACTAAAAATGTGTCACGACCCACACCCAGTATAGGGGCACGAGAAGTAATTAGGTCCAGCCTACGCCGCAGTGTCAGCGGTAGAACGCTGTCCTAGGTCACATACATATAACAGTTATGAGGTACCTGTACAGTATATACACTCTGAATGGAGGTGACAATATAAAGTACAACTCAATCACAACTAAGGAAGAAAGTACGATAGGATAGATGAAATCAATAGAATCCACAGATGATAAATACAAGATAAGAGAGATAGCTAAATGTCTAAGATAAACAACTCCACAAATCCAGAATAACAAATCCCCAAATAAGTACAAGTGTATCCAACATGACATGAAGATAAATAAGATACTAGTCTAGCTAACTAGCCTAGACTACTGGGGTAATGTCCTCTGCAAGTACTGGGTCCTCCTGAGAGTCCAACACACATGTGTCATCTAGGCCTGCTCCCATAATAAGTGGGACACAGCTCCTCAAAGTCATCTGTAATATTTCAACAGGTCCAGTCAGGATGGGAGCGAGCACAGTACATCTCACGCAGTTTATATCATGACAGGAATATAATACAGGCAATAGAGTAAGATACATAAAACGTTGAGAATATACATGAAGTAAAAGAGAAGGCTGGAAAGAAATATCTACTATAAGTAAAGAGCTACAGTGAACTAGTGATTTAGAGTACAAGATAGACATGTGAACGGCTTGATAATAAACATGAGAGGTTGTACATGGCTACAGTCCTTTGGAAATGTCCACATGACTATTTCTAATCCCCCATCCCCAATCAATACAAAAAGATCCGTTCAAGTTATATTATTGTACATGATTTCATATGGGGGCCCATAAATGGGTGCACATGAATATAAACATGGGGGCTCCGTGAACATGAGAGTACATGAATCACGAGAGTGCACATAAATGGTGAAAGCATAGGAATACATGATGAAAGTGAAACACACATGACATGATATATCCGATGCTCCCGAGGGGGATAACATCGTATAAAAAGATTCATATAGTACTATTCTGTGTTTCCATCATAACAACATCAAGTAAAGTAATCTAGAGCAAGAATATAGTCCTATCAAGTATGAAACGATCAGAGAATATACTCGCCTGATATCCTGAGTGTCTGAATAAAATACTGCCTGAGGAGTGGTGTCTGGCTCCTATTCAGAACAGTACAAGTCACAACATATCCAAATTGGAAAAATAATCTGCTACGAAGCATTCTACATGATGTTTGGGTCAATATAGGCTAAAGTTAACCTTTGGCCAACTCTAGTCAACTACTCTAGTCAAACTAGGTCAACTAGGTCAAACCTAACCCAAACAAGTCTCACTAAGCCTAACCAGTCTATCATAGCAAGCACACATCATTCACAAGTCACACAAGTCTAATCAACACACTAAACTCATGTATATAAATTCCATACACACATAGGCTATATTACCTAGGCTATATGCCAAACACATATTATAGGCATGCACACATATCAATTTCCATATATATATACTAAAATCATTGGATTATATACATATATCTATATTATATTACATTCATCACACAAGATTATATATATGTATACATATACATATAGAGAGAGATAAAGTATCATGCATAATTATGTGTGTGTGTGTGTGTGTGTGTGTGTCATGTGGTAGTAGTAGTGTGTGTGTGAGAGTTCTCAGGTTTCAATAGTGTGCAAAAGTGTGTGTGTCTTCATAGGTTTAGTTCTCAGTTACCAGGTTATGTGTAATGTGTAGGACTGTCTAGGGTCATGTGTGTGTTTAAAACAGTGTGTCAATCTCAGGTTCTTAGTTTAGATGTGTGTGTGGATAGGGTCTCAGGTCTTGTGTGTGTGTACAGAGTGTAGTGTGTGTGTAGATAGGTGAGTGAGTGTGTCAATCTCAGATTTCCAGTTTTAGAGTGTAGATGTGAGTCGACAATGTCTCAGATTTTAGTTTCAGGTTCATAAAATCAGTGTCATGTGTTCTCAGTTAACCCATGTGTAATGTGTGTGTATAAACATATGAATTAATGTGTGTATATCCAGTTTTCAGTATGAAATATGTGTATATGTCAGTGTGTATATCAACATAGGCTCCAGTTTTCAGTTTAGGTGTGCAATGTGTGTGTCAATCTCAGTTTAGTATATGTGTGAGCAATATATATATATTTCCAGGTTATCAGTTAGACAGTCCTAGGAAATTGAAAACCCAAAATTAACACAATCATGAATCCTAATGCAACCTAATCTCAACTGAACATAGGAAATCAATATTGAAATTAATCTAACCAATTTAGTGAAACTTATGACAGTTTATAATCTCAGGGACAACAGTGTATACAACTCAAAAAATTCAATGTATTCAACAGTTTTAATCTGGACAACCCAAATGCAAACTCGAAATCAAATTCTCATGCTAATATGAACCCTAGCATTATAGGTCAATCTCTGATATGAATTTGTGAACCAAACAGCAAAATTAATAAAACAAAACAGTCTAATACATTCATCAAAATCTCAAGAAATTCGAGTTCAGCCTAGGTATCTGAAATTTAGGGAATTCCTAATTTCGAATTAGAAATAGCAACTAATATTCAAATCAATAGGTTGGTAATGATTGTGTCATATGAGAGGGTGTTAGGAGTGTGTCCCAATGTCCACGAACTGGACACAATATGTCCAAATCACTCCACATACACGAACACTGAAACTGTGCACTGACATCATCGTGCACGCGTGTCGAGTGAGCTAGGGACACGTGTGTCCCACCAAATGTGTCGTGATCGTGCACATAGGTAGAGGGGTTCTAGGGCTAGGGTTTGGTTACCCTAAGTCATGTCCATATCGTGTCTTTGTAAGATACGAAGCCTGTGTCAGTAGCCTATGGTCGGCTGTGCGCTGACAGTGAACAACCCGTGTGGCTTCGATATCTCGCAAACCACTCAATAAAACCAAATAAAATTTTATACCCCTCCTGTCAGTCAACTCCCCTATGTGCATACCAATTTTGGTGTCATCACGTGCTATGTCCAAGGAGGAATCAGAAATGGGCAGCAGTACACCCGACCAAGCCCTCGTGCAGCGTGTCCAGTCCCATTTAGGACACAAAAATGACACGAAGACCAACTCAGTCTTCACAAAATCTAATGTACACACATAGATCTATAGATTCATGTAATTAGTTTTATAAAATACGAAAATCAAATCCTAAGTGACATTCTATCAAATACTTGCATATATGCATTGACACGTGTCCGATACGGGCACCAAACGGACACGATTTCTAACCAAATTTGAGGGACAACTAGGGGACACCTAGATCTAGGCTAGAATGTAAAGAAATCAGAATAATAACACAATTTGATAAGTTTTACCTATAGGTGTCCAATGGCAAGAAAAGCTCCAAAATAAAGTGTTCCTCCTTGCTAGCTCAAATCCCTAAATTGTTCAAAAGCTGGGATTACCCTCCATAAACAGAAAGTAGAGGAGTATTAGACTCCAATGCAAGAAACTAGAGTCAAAAAGGAATTTAAATGGAAAAACTATGGATTGGGGAAGAATGGTCATACCTTTCTTTTCTAAAGGTTGGAATGATACAAAAGAGGCAAGAACAAAGAGATGAAAGATTATATAGGTGGGAAGTCCTAGGTGGCCGGCCATAATGAGTGGGAATTAGGGTTAGAGTTTAGTCTAATGGGCTATGGGGCAAGTTGCATTAGTCATGGAATCAATTAACAAGTCTCAAGCCTATGAACCAAATCCTTAATCCTCCTATTTGAATCTTGATTTCTAAATGACTAACTTTGGTTGACTTAAGTTAGACTAGGGTCCCACCATGCTAATCAAGTCACCATAGCTAGGTCAACTCCTAGGTTAGTCTCTAAAGTCTCAGCTAGTCAAAGTCAAAAATAATAATCACCAATTCAATAAATTAAAATAAATTCAAAAATTTACAAAATGACCAAAAGCCCTCAAGCTAAAATGTGGTAGTGACATCTACCGTAGACCAGCGGACACCCCAGGTAAGAAAATGACGGGTAAGCGATGGAGAAGGAGGTCATGTTAGCGAGAGTCGCCGAGTGGCTCCTGTCGACTTTGTGATGGGTGTAGATGACGCTTTTGTTTGTGTTGACTCGTTGGCCGGAGCATCTGGTGTATTTCTCAAGTGTTCTGCTGACCACTGTGGACACACACATAAATAAAAAAAAATGCTGCCTTTTCTTTATTGGCACAAGGCACCATAAATCGAGTACGCCTGAGAGATCCTGCGTTGAGAATCCCCGAGTACAAAAAGAATTCTGGGGAATGGGACGATAGAGATCGAGCGGCAGTTGCTCCTTTACTCCGTTGACATTTCGATTACAAAAGTGGAAAAAAAACCTTAAAAAATTGCTAACTCTCGGCTCACTGGCAAGAAGTGCAATAATTTGGCTCTTGAAAATGCTCTCTGTTCTGTATTTTGAAGAGGTATGAGACCCCTTTTTATAGTCGTTTCTGTGCTGAAATGATGTTATGCGCCCACAAGAGAAAACATACTAATTTTCATGTGGGCACATGGTCCTGCTTTAGGCGCATAGAGTATAGGCGCATGTAGACTGCGTGATCGTAGGTTTGATGTGGCCACATGCTTCGGTGCACGACTGCTCGTGTAGACTGACGTGGCCGTATGCTTCGGTACTCGTTTTAATCGTGGATTTGACCGAGTCAGGGGCTGATCTGGCTTGGGCGCATAGCTTGAAACAGAGCTATATGCCCCCTTCTGGAGTAGCCTTGAATGGGCATATGCGCATATGACCTCACTGGAAGCTTGGGCGCATATGTCTTCACTGGAAGCTTGGACGCATATGTCTTCATTGGTGGCTTGGGCACAAAAGGCTTCATTGGTGACTTGGACGCATATGTCCAGTCTGCTAAAATTTTCATGCTTCTACAAGACCCCCTTCAAAGTTTTTGATACTTGAACGAGTTCGAAATACTTTGAAATAAACATAGACCGTCTTCTCGCGATGTAGTGGGCGCATAGCATGGCTCTCTCTTTGGACGCATGGAGTTTGGCCAGTCTGTCAGAGAGATGGCTGTTGAGATCTTCCTCGAAAATCTGAACTAACAGATTCATCAGAGTAGAATTTGAAGAGGTCCATCCTTCATGCGATGTCCATGTCAGCACATAGCAGTCGCATAGTGTGCTAGAGACTGGGTCTTTATATGGACGCATAAGCCATAGTGGGCGCATAAGCCATAGTGGGTGCATAGACGCATAGGAGTAGTGGACGCATAGGGTATGGCCCATGCCTATAAATAGGCTTTGAAAGAGAGAGAAAATTTATTATTCTTGTTTCTCTTAGAACTTTCAAAAGACTCTTCATCTCCCCTCTTTTCGAACTATGTCTCCCAAGGCTGCCAAGAGATATGCGAAGGGCAAAAGGGCTGCATCGAATGGTTTTCCTTCTGCGGCAGCGTCCTCACCAGTCCAAGACCCGATTCTGGGTGAGGCTACGCCTCAAAAACAAAGTCTTGAGCGTTAATTTGCGATGCTCAAACTTTTCCTCTGCCTGGGCGCATGCGCCTAAGGCAACATGCTTCTGTGAGCATTCTTATGCGCCCATAGAAGCTTACGTCAACACTGTGGTGTCCTATGCGCCTACATATTGCTATACATTATGCGTCCATATGTTGCTGCATGTTATGCACCCATATGCTTTGTTATGCACCATATGCTGCTTTAGGCGCATAACCATTTGGGTGTATAGCCTTTTGGGTGCATAAGATTCCTCCAGCTTAGTTTTTCCTGCGGATTCTGAGTTTGACTTTCTCTTCTGTCCTTGCAGTTAACATGTTTGTCCCGAAACTTGATGGAATTCTTTCAGCTTTGCTTGTCAAGTCCTCGACACCAGTCTCATAACCAACATGATCAGTAAGGTTCAAGCCACGCTCAGTCAAAACCAATCTACGAAATGGACACTCGCCATACTTGAACATGATAAGACCTTCTTGAAGCAGATGATTAACGATAAAAAGTTCTTGCTTGGAGGGGTACGTCGTTTCAAGAAGCCATACTTCCTGTTCGGTGACAGTATAGGGTTCGAAGATGGCGAGACAATACGCTTGAGAAACCCATTGGTGATCAGTTCGAACAATCAGAGGATATGGCTACCGTCGATTGAGCGTCAGTATCTTTTGTCTGCTTTTACTGTCTTAGCCGTGAGGCGACAGATGAAGTGGAAGCTAACTCCTGAGCTCCCCGGGGTCATCTCCAGAAGAATACAGTTTGACTCAGGCGATCGGACGAAGGACACGTTCAAGTGTGTCAAGGGCTCTGCATCTTACTCTACGAGGGGACTGTAAACTGGTGCCATAATGAACGATATTTTGACTGACCTCCATCCTTATGCCGCTGACACGCTTTATAATTTGATGATGTCAGGGGACGTATCGTATCCCGTAGGGAAGATACGGATGGAAGGCTGGAGGTATCCAGCTTCATTCTGGAGCAACCTCACTGGCTGGGTGCTTTCTACGTATGAAGCCACCCTGAAGACTGCTGGCCTTTATTATGCTATCAGGGCCACCTAATATGGCGTAAGGGTCAACTGGCCAATGTTTATATCTTTGGCGGAGTTATATAACCTTCACACCTGTACCTTTTTTACTCCGGGTGGGAAGATTGGATTGGCTCTCCATGAGATACAGGAAGTGTCGAAGCTTCCCTGGGGCACGAAGCCGTATGAAGAGTACGTGCCTTGTGATGAAGAGCTCCGAGATCTGAAGAATGAAAACTCCGAGATGATTGATGTATACAAGGAGTTACTTTGCCACCTCCTTATCTGTTATAGGATTAATAAGAAAGGGAGGACCGAGGGGGCCAATCCCTACACAAGAGCTTGGATGGGCTACGTCTTTGTTCAAGGAGAAGGGGAGGATCCGGCCTCATTTTCGATTTTAAAACCTATGACCAAGTCCGATATAGAAGTCCTGATGACAGATTATGATACGGCGGATACTGAGGACAGTGATGATCCTGAGTCCCCAATCGACCACTACTTCCGTCAAGCTGAATATCCGTTGTCGGAGAAAGCTGTACTGGCAGCTTTCTTGATGATCTGGCTTCGTGACTGCATAGTCCCTGGGGGTTCAGGGACTATTGAGAGGATGAGCCAGAGCATAATACTTTCGACTGTGAAGCTGGCGTTCAGATACCGTCTTTTCTTGCTTCCCGCGATGGTCTGTGCCACTGGACGGGGTCTACGGGACTTTGTTAGGAATGCGGTGACTCCTGATGGCAGGGCCAACTTCGCCCGGACCAAAATTCTGTATCATTTCCAGATGGGGTGGCTACTACTGCATTGTCTTACCCTGATGAATGCTGGGTCGGTGGCAGACTCTTTGGCGGGAGATGCCTTTCTTCGCAGATCTCGTAATACGGATTGGACAGTCACCAGTGTACCCGCTTGCAGAAAGGCTTTAAGCTTCTTACAGAACTATGAGTTCTTCAGAGTATACCCTCTGTCTGGCAGCGGTAATGCAGGAGATATCTTAGTGGATGAGGGAGTTCATGTCACTTGTTTGACTGCTGGGGCATTTTACTGGCTTCAGTCTATTAGACCATCCCATCTGGTGCTCCGAAACAGGAACCATGCCTATCTGGAGTCATACCTGCCGAGTCGTTTTGTGCAGCAGTTTGGCTACAGCCAGCTCCTTTTGGGAAATGCTAGCCCGCATTTGGAGTCGATAGACAGCTTAATTGACGGGGCGCGTGCTTGGATGTATTATAATGCCGGGTGCACGGGGGCAATTTTCATTCTGCCCTTGGATAAGCCTGAGACCCATCTATGCTACACTGCCGCCAAATTTTTTGTTCATATCAATACTTTTCATCCCCGGTATGATCGTAAACAGAGCTTGATATTGGGGACTCGGTTTGGCCCTCTTCCTGCGAAAAAGGTGCCAAAGGGCCGTAAGAAGGAGGGTGTTGTTCCCACCGTGAAGCCATCCGTAGTACCGCGGCCGAAAGCTAACCTTAGGGAGCCAGCAGTGTCTCCAAAGGAGGACACGAAAGATGATGATTCTGCTCCTCTCAATCCTCCTCAGAAGAGGAAAGCATCAACTGAATTGGCCCAGGAGCCAACTTTAAAGTGAAAGAAGAAAACTGTCGCCCTAAGGAGAGCCAAGGAAGTGGGTGCTGGCTCGCCTCCCTTGAGATGGTCTTCCCGGCAAACTGGAAGAGGTGGAACGATGTCGCGGGCCGTTACTGTTCGGAAGGTAGATCCCTTCCTAGACTCCATAGCCGTTCTGGTCAAACCTTTAGAGGCTTTCTCACCTTTGTGTTTGTCCTTTGCACAGGACCCTGAAGATGAAGCTGAGGCAAGTGCCTTCTCGTCTGAGGAGGTAGACGTGACAACAACGTCCGCTCCTTGTCCTTGATCAGCAGATGACGTTCATCCTTCCTCAGTCAAGGAAGCTGACTCAAAGGATAATCAGGGCGAATGCCCGGATTATGGTGGTGACCAGAGAGCCAGTCCTTCTTTTGATATCTTCCTAGGGGCGATGTCTGAAATCGGGGCCATACTGAAAGAGTTGGATGAGAATCAGTTCCAATTGGCTCTTCCTCCTATGGGTACGTTATCTTCGCACCTCTCTTCGGATGAGGTTTTTTGACTTTGATTTTGCGTGCTCCTCGTGAGGCTGACCACGATTATATATTCCCTTATAGACAAGGAGAAGGGACAACTCCTGAAGATAGTCCCAGGCATTAGGGGAGAAACAGAAATTGTCTCCGGCTCCTCTAAATTTGTTGGTACGGAGGGATCCGTTAGTGAGCTGGCATCGACTGCAGAATGAGAGGTCGAACAGCTTACTGAGGGGGCTGTCGCTGAATCTGCTTCCAGTCTAGCTGGGACTGTGGAAGATACCCGGCCTGATACCGCTCAAGGCCTTGATATTGTTCTTCTTGAACAACCTGGGCCTGCTCTCAATTTCCCTAAAGCCAAGACTAATGACGTAGATCAGGCTGGCGCTGAGCGTGCCGAAGGTACGAAATTATAACTCTTTCATATTTCTTCCTTTTTTTGGTTACTGATGTATATATTATCTTCTTGTCAAGTTCGACTTCTTGTCAGGTATCCCTTCTTGGAGCAGAGGAAACTCTCCAAGCATCCTCTCCGACGACCTCCACTGAAGACGACTAGATGGCCCAGAAAGTCGTTAAAGCTTTCTTCTCTGTACTGAAAGTAAAGCTTCCTGGAGTCTTGAATCAGAATGCTGCCTTTGGCCCTGTGAAGGCTGTTATCGAATGCCAAGTGGCGGCCCTTGAGAGCATTACCGGCTATGAGGAGCGGGCCAATACTCTGAGGAAAGTTCTGAACGATCTGGAGGGTCAGGTGGCCAGATTTCGGGATGCCAAACAATGGAGCTCGACATCGCTGTTCCGTACAGAAGACGAGGCTTTGATCACGGCTCTCGCGGAGGAGAAGGCCACTTTCCAAGCGAGGAAGGATGCCCTCGTTCAAGAGATCAGAAAATTGGCTGATCAGCCTAGTCAGTTCAACGCTGCAAGTGAGGCACGTGCTACCTCGAAGAATAAACTGGCTGTGCAGATTATCGAGAAGTATAATCACATCGCATAGATCCAAAGTGAAATTGCTCAACTGGAAGCCAATTTGAGGACAACAATATTTGAGCAGGAGGACTACTTGGCTCAGGCTGCCATAACCGCCACCACTTCTGCCCATTTAAAAGAACAGCTGGTAAAGTTGGAGGGAGAGCACATGAGTCTGATCCTCTTCCAGGATGAAGCCGTTCGTCAAGAAGAGGCACGCCGTCGAGCTACCACGAAGTCTGAAGCCGAAATCACGGCTTTAAGGGACAATATCAATCGACTATGTATCCCTTAGATTTTTTTTGTTTGTGTCTGTTTTTTTAGCTGTTAAGGCTCTTGTACCCCTTTTTTCTGTCTTTTGATAGATGTTCAAATAAAGAATAAAGAATCTTTTGGCTTTTAAAATTCATGAATATGGTTTTGCGAAATATCGAAACTAGAGGTAATATGGACGTAGTAGGGATATTTCTGGTGGGTATTCTGCTGGAGAATTTGATGTGGACCTATTATCCGTTTTATATTCAAGTTTTTGAATATAGATAATAAGTTGAACGAAGCTGGTAATAGAGGTAATATGAACGTAATAGCAGAGGATGTTCTATATCTGACCAGAGGTAATATGGACGTTGAAAGATATATAACATTAGGTAGGAATGGATAATTTAGAGGTAATATGGACGTGATTATCCTTGATAAACGCTTTGCTCAGAGGTTATATGGACATGACAAAACATTTCTTAATCATTCCACTGGGGAATTAATTATCGAAAAATAATTCAGAGGTAATAAGGACGTGACTTATTTTCGTCAAACCGAATTTGGACAAAGTCAAAAATGGGAATGATTTCACTGGAGAAATATTTTAGAGGACCTATTATCCAAGGCATATTCAAGACTCTTGAAATACGGATAATAGTTAGATAATTTTTTCGAATCACATAAACATCGCACTGTACATTTATATGACTGAACATATGTGAACATTATTTACAAAAGGTTGCACATAATATTCTTTCAGGAACTTGCCGTTGATAGGCATCATGAGCAAGTCACCATCAGGCTTGGTTTGTCGGTATGAACCGTTAGAATACACTGATTCTATAATGAAAGGACCTTTCCATTTAGGTTGAAATTTCCCTTTTGCTTTGTGCATCATGACCATTGGTCTTCTCACTGCTAAGACCAGATCACTAACTTGGAAGATTTTTTTCCTTTACCTTTTTATTGAAGGCTATGGAAATGCGTGCTTGGTATAGCTCAATGCAATGCAGAGCTAACAAGCATTTTTCATCTAGCGCTTCGAGCTCCTGTAGTCGCAGACGGTCGCTTTCTTTGGTAGTCAACTCATTGGCTAAGGTTCCCCGAAGAAAAAGAATCTAGATTTCTAGGGGAAGAACTGCTTCGCTTCCATAAACTAGAGAGAATGGCGTACTGCCTGTTGGAGTCTGGACCGTTGTACGATCCATAGACATTCGTCGAGCTTCTCATTCCAATCGTGCTTGTTTGAAGACACGGACTTCTTGAGAAGTTTAATGATGGTTTTATTGAAGGCTTCTGCTAGCTCGTTAGCCGCTGGATTATAGGCAGTAGAGGCTATATTTTGGATTCGATTCCTATAGCAGAACCGATAGAATGCATGACCTGCAAATTGTGGACCATTATCATGGATGGTCCGTCGGGGTAGGCTGAAGTGGTAGATAACGTGATGTTTGATAAAATTGACCATGTTTGACACCTTCACTTCGGTGAGAGGTATAGCTTTCGTCTATTTGGAGAAGTAATCGGTTATGGCTTGGATGAAACGATGTCCTCTGGAAGATGACGGGCTGATTGTGTAAAACCCCTAAATTTCTACTATATATTTTTGGTACTATTTTAAATTTTTGTACGCCGTGTAGTCGTATTGTACATCGCGCGCAAATTTTGTTTAATCGTGAATGCTCGACGAGTACGAATATGTGTGAGCGTACATATTTTTAGAAAACATTTATTTTATTCTAATATAGATATAATAATTATTGTATTTATATTTTCTTAAAATTGTGAAAGGTATCGTATCGGGATGTCCAAACTTATTATTTTTATTTAATTATAAAAGGGGCTATCTTATTTAATAGTGGCTATTTATAAAACTATGTTTTGCAAATATTCTTAGCATAAATGAAATTTTAATTCATATACATAATTTCATTTTCGAAATTTTTATAGTAATATTTTATTATTCAAAAAGATATTTAAAAATATTATTATTTTCGAAATTATTATTATTGGTATTTTTGGAAAATATATTTAAAATTTATTGTGGCCATTTTAAATTCCGATTTGATTTTATGGATTAATTTAAATAGTTAAAAGATAAAATGTATACTTAAATTGAGTTTAGATTATCTAGTTTTAAATTGGATTTTAAATTTAATTTGGATTGATTATTGTTTTGAATTAAATTATCTAACTGGGTTTAAATTAATCCTAATGATTATCCAACTGGGTATTCCCACCTCCTATATATAGGAGAGGTACTCTTCCATATTTTCCACCGCAACAGTGCATCGTGTCTTTACCTCATCCCCTCCACTATATTTTCCATTACAATTACAATGATTTTTCCATGCCCGATAACCCCGGACAGCTACACATCTCCTTTCATTACCCGCGTCACGCAGGACACGCAATCACCCGACCCTAACCCTAATCCAAATCATTACCACCAGCCTCCAGAATTCGACCTCAACATTATTGTGCCACCTTCCAGTCATCCCGACACCATCACCACATCGTCGACACCGCAGTCACCCTCTCCCAACCGCCATGATCAAGCTTCTGACCTCGGCCAGGGACAACACCAACACAAGATCACACCATCAACACCCAACCCTCGACTTCTCCTCCCAGCCATCAACTCCACCGCCCGCCGTCTCCTCCAAAACCCTCCGCTACGTCCCGACCCGCCTCCATCAGACCAACGCCACCACCATCATTATTTTCGGTAAAACCCAGCCACCCCGTACCACCACCGCGCCCATCATCGGCATCCCACAGAGCCATCACCCCCATCCCAAACCCCCAAACAAGAAATAGAAGGAGGAGGAACCCTAACCTGGGCCGGCCGTTTTGCCATCGACGGCCCGAGTAGTCCTTCCCTTCCTCGCCACGGCACCGGACCTCCTCCGCGTCGTATCGTGCACCGTAATACCGCCTCCTCCTCTCAGCCGTCGGCGAAGCGCCTCTGCTCCCCGGCCAGATCACCCCGAGCGCCGGCACCTCACGCCGGAGTAGCGGGCCGCTCCGCCTCGAAACCCTAGCCACCGCACGAGCCATCTTCTCCGCCTTCGATCCGGATCCGCCAGTCTTCTCCGATCGACGAGGAACCCATCCGCGCCGAACGGCCCGACCCGAAGCCTCCGACGCTGCAGCCTCCAGATCCGGCAGCATCCAGTGCGCGACCACCACCGCGTCTTGATCGCCGCCAACACCGAGCGCCCCCGGCCGCTCCCGCTGTAACGCTCCAGTCCTAAAATACGTTGGACTAGGAACATAAACATGCCAGCTGTATTTATACGAAGTATACTCCAATATATGGAAGCCTCGTATAAATACATAAGCTGTAAAATGCAGTAGAACCATAACTAATCTCATCCACAAGAATAAAAGATATTATATAATCAACTATGAATTTGTCTTGATACAATATGTTAGGCGGAGACAAATCCACTACCAACAAGTAAAGGAAAAATATATAAGAAAAGATAATAAATTTTGGCGAGCGAAGCGAAGACGATCCAAATGCAATCATCCTCGAAGAAATAGCGAAGATCACGGCTAGAGATAGAACACCTGCGAAAGACAATAGCACACACCTGGCAAGACAACCAGGTCCTCAGAGGGACGTAACAAGACACATAATAGCATGCCATATAAACTGAATAAATATTGCTTAATAAATAAGTCAATCGAATTTATAACATGGTCCAATACGCACCTACTGAACGAGCGTACCATCCTCCCAACCAAACAAGGACAGAAGATGGTAAACTAATTTACGGTAACGTATCTTCCCATACTATGAATCCAATATGGTATTCGGACCCCAACAAGGTTCAATACCTTCTCATCGAAGTAGTAAGTCACACCTACAACCAAACAAGGACAAGATGTGACAAACTAGTCCGCGACAAGTTATTGTTCTAAGTCACGGTCAGATACAAGTACCCAAACCAAAAGTACTTGTACCTAACGGATAGGGTGCCTAACCGTTCTAAGTGAAATGTTGTTAAGAACAATCCTTCCTGCACATGAGCCCTGGCTGAATAGGATCGGCGTAGTCCCCCTTGGGCACCAGAGGCTCCATCAGGAAGAGCATGAATAATCATGGGTCATCAACCCCGTATCTCCAGCGGAGAGTTCGGGTCACAAAGGAAGTGCATCGAAGCCCATACGCTAAGGAATTGTCCTCCCCGCCCAATGCCTACTATGTTGTATCCACAACACAAACCACTATAACCGCTAAGTCAAACTAGCATGCAATCTCTATTAGCGGTTATTCCTATCGTACGGCTTGTACGTACTGGTGGCCAACCAATCACGCACTTCCGTATTCTACATGCGATACACAACTTTGTGTTACAATGTGTCAAGGCCAATGAATGCAACACACAAGGTGGTCTCTTAAATCTAGGTTTAATATGAGAAAAATAATACATAACAGGAAATAAATGAACAGTAAGTTCTAACAGTTATGCCATGTATCACAGTTTATTTTGCATAAAGAAAATAAATAATGCATGAAATATGAGCTAAAATAATTAAACAGCGAATGACAAGGTGTCTTGCCTGATATTGCGTCCGATGTGCTGCGATGATCACGGTGGTACGATCTGCGACTTTGGTGCAACAACTGTACAAGGGGACCTCGGATAGTGGCACGGTCAGTTCCATTGGATTCAGAAGGGTCGATTTAGTTAGGGTGGACATATGGTAGTTTGGAATTGGTAAAGGAATAGGAAAGATGGGCTGACACACGAGAGGAGAAAAATTGTAGGAAGTTAAATAATATATTTAGTTTTAGAAAATATTTTATAATACTTGAAATATAAATTATTAGTCAAAATATGCTTTCAATTAAATAGAAAAACCTTAAGTCGTTTTTAAGGCAAAACTCTAAGTTTCGCTAAATAATATTTTAGCTAAATCTATATTTCTAAACATAGCTTTAGATGAATACAAAAATAATTATTTAAGACAAATTTGAGTCAAAAAATATCATTAAATTTGCGGGTCTTAATATTTTTAAATAAATATTAAAAAATCTAGAAAATTTTATCTAGGGTTCTAAAACTATAGTTTAAAAATAAGGCCAAGCCAATTATAATATTTCTATAAATATGTATATATATTTTTGTAGGCTTATTATGCCTAATTATACCAAAACAATTTCTAATAATACTAAATTAGTCATAATTCTTATTCAATAATACTAATATATAAAATAATGACAATAATACCTAGTGTACTCATGTACATATAATATTAATCAAAAATACTATTACTATAGAATAAAATACTTATAGAGAAAACCAGAAATAACATAACAAAATAATAACAATAAAAATAATAGTAATAATAATAATGATAGTAATAATAATTATTATATAATAGTGACAAAGATATATTAATAGTTATAATAATGCTAATAATGGCGATGAGCAGCTTTATAGCTGTTGTGTTCCCAAAAGAACCCATAAGTAAACAATTAAAAATATATAAAAATAAATTAAAGTAACTTAACAGAAGAGAAAAGAAAAATGTGATAAAAATAAAAAAAATAAAAAAATATCAGAGAGGCTGTTCTCTCTTTCGAGAGAACAGTATAGCTAAAAAAGAAAGGAAGAGAGAGAGAATTGAACGAAGGGGGAAAAGGGAGAAAGCAGAGGGGTTTTACTGGGGTGGTCGACGCGTGCTCCGCGAGGCTAGCGCCGGGGGTGACGGCGCAAGGGAAAGGCGGTGACGAAGTCCTGGTCGGAAGGAACGGAGGGAGTTGGAGAGGAAGAGTGGGCGGCGAAGCTGCCAGAGTCGGTTCTCGGGGTTTGGGTGGTTCAGCGCCGGCCCAGGCGGTCGGAGGTGAACCAGCGAAAGAGGGGAGCGAGATCGGAGAAGAATCGGAGGGTTTCGGTTCGATCGGAAAAAGGGCGAGGGGGCGGCGGACGTCGCGCGCGCTCAAGACGGCGCGGTCGTTCGGAGGGTTTCAAGAGAGGACGGCAAGGTACAATCCGACGGGGCTGGACGGTCGGAGCGGGCGCTGCACTATCGACGCGGCGGCAGAGGTGCACCGCCAGTCGGAGCGGGAGGCTGGGGACGGCTGGGAAGAGGTAAGGGTTTCCCTTTTCTTCTCCTCTGTGTAGTTTTGGTTTGGGGTGAAGTTGCTGGCATTGGCCGGAGTGGCCGCCAGTCGGTCGGGTTTGCCTGTGCTAGAACGAGGAGGCGTTCGGTGACGCCGTGGGTGCGGGAGGTGGAAGTCGATGACGAAGATGATGATGGTTTGGTCGGGAGAGATGGGGGCGCTGTGTCGCTGGTGGGGGCTTGGGTGATGACTGGGGTATAGGCGGGGCTGCCGCGGCAGTGGCCACGGCGGCGGCTGGGTTTGTTTGGTTTGGTTGTGGTGACGACGGGTATGGGGTTGGTTGGCAGCAGGTGGTGGTGTTGTCAACAGGGAAGAGGGGCTTTGGTCGTTTGTCGGCGTCGAACGTCGATGATGGTGGTGGTGGCCAGGACTGGCCGATGGTAGTAGAGAGAGGGGACGGGCTGGCCATGATATTGGCGGGTGAGGGTGCTGGCGATGGTAGGGGGACAACGTCGGGTCGTGGCTGGATGGTTGAGCTAGGTTAGGGTTTGGGTTAGGGATTGAAATCTGAAATTAGTGAATTGTATTTGTGGTTGGAAGATGACGTGTCCGTGTGTGGACACGAAGATGATGAAAATGTAATTGTAAAAGAAAATAAAAATAGTGGAAGGGAAGGGGGACACCGACACGATGCACGGGTTGGGTTGTGGAAATTTTGGAGGAATTCATGGAAGATGAATAATGTGGAGGAGTACATGCCTATATTTATAGGATGTGGGAATTCCCACTTTGGATAGGATTAGGAATAGATTAAACCCAATTTGGATATTCCCATATTTAGTTTAAAGGCAATCAAATCAAATCCAATCTAATTAATATCAAATTAAATACTTTTAGTTTAAAATCAAATCAATTTAAAATATGGATAGTTTACTATTTAAATGTATCCATGGAATCAAATCAAAATTTAAATTGTCACAAATATTTCAAAAATATGTTTTCCAAAAATACTATAATAATTAATTTCGAAAATAATAACTCTTTTTGAATAATAAATCTTTTTGAATAATAAAATATTAATATTAATCAATCTAGAAAATTATCTTTTTATTTAAAATAACACAATAAACAATTACGAAATATATGTATGCAAAAATATTCTTTACATAATTAGACTTTTCTAGTATACAAATATTATTTATTATTAATAACTTTTATAAACAAAAGGCTTTTTATAACAAGAATAATAATTATATAATTTTTAAAGTGTATATTAAAATAGAAAAGAAAATGTTTTTATAAAATATGTACGCTCGCACATATTCGTACTCGTCGAGCAAATGAAAATTTTACGTACGACGTACAATACGGCTACGTGACATACAGTACAAAATTTTTTAAATCCATGCAAATTAATAAAAAAATAAAAAAATAGTAAAAATTTAGGGGTTTTACACCCGCCGCTGCACGACCATCTCCCCTAGCGATTGGTAAAACCCTCTCTTCCCTTTTCCTCTATCCCGATTTTCTCTTTCCACACCATTTTGTTCATTCCTCCCTCTTAAAGGAATAGCAGTTGCTTGCTGTCTCCATTAATAGCATTCTCATTATATATTATCATCATTATTATTAATTAGTATTAGTGTTATTATATATAATATTAGTTTGTTAAATATTATTATCTATATTATTATTATTACTATTATTTTAATTGAATTAAGCAAATATTCTAGCAAAAGTTTAAGTTTTTTTTTACACTAAAATATTCTTTTCGACTTATACATTTGACCAGTTATACTCTTGGTCTAAAATGATTTAGAAGTATTTCTAAAATAAATATTTTAAATTGTGAAAATAGTTTCCTCCTTAAATCATATTTACAACTTATAATACTGTGACTAATAAGATGAAATTTCCAAAATTATTATATATAAATATTTCAAGTATTTTCGTAAATGAATTTAACAAGCAAACTTGTTTTCTTTTAGTAAAGTAAATCTTTTCTTAAAGAAATTGTATATTTATCTATTCCTCAAAATTCTTTCAATTATCCTCAGTTTCTCATGACTAATGACACGTTCATATTTTCTCGTGACTCTTGGTCCACCACACATCGAACATGGCTACTGGACAAACATAACTTGTCGGATTATCGCACCACACCAGGCGACACATCAGGCAAGATACCTTGCCATTATACTGTTTATTTTAGTTGCATTTTATTTACATATCACTGTTCATTTATTTCTAGTTCTTGATTACTGCCTGCTCAGTGGTATTAGTTGTACCTTATTATTTACCTTTGATTGCATATGGACTTAGAGTTAAGGGACTACCTCTAGTTTAGTGCATTACATAAACTTTGACACTGTTGTGCCACGAGATGTGTGAGTTATGAGTAGCATATAGCCTACGGACTTGCGTGTTGGCTGATCACTGATGCGTATAGGACGTGCGTTAGGCCTAACTGTCAATAGTTGTATGTTAGAAGACTTGACGGTTAGTAGTGTTACATGGTCGTGGATGCGACATGATAGGTACATTGGGTGGGGAGGACATTACCTGACGTATGGGCTTCTATGCACTTCCCTTATTACCTGTGCGCTCCGCCGGAGACGCAGGCTCCAGGTGCCCTCTGACGTTTTCCAGAGCGTTATGGATGTAGCCCCTTGCACATTGACGATCTTCGGACGTTACGGACGTAGGCCCCTGGTGCCCTGTATGGGGACTATGCCGATCCTATTTATAGCCAGGGCTCATGCGTCGAAGGATTGTTTCTCAAAATGTATGTTCACTTTAGTTGGTTAGTTTACCTTATTTATGTCTTGTCACTTTCTTTGAGTGTGGCATATTTTATATTCAGTATTATATGGCATGTTTATGTATCTTGTTACGTCCCTCTGAGGACCTGGTTATCTCGCCAGGTGTGTGTTCTTGTATTTCTGCAGGTGCTCTAGTTAAGGCCATGACTTGCGCTCTATTCATCGAGATGTTGCTCTTGGATCGTCATCTCCTTGCTCTACCAAATTCCTTTCCTTGTATATTTCTTCTTATTAAAATTAGTTGGTAGTGGATTTGTCTCCGCCCAACGATTGTATACATGACAAATTCAAAGTTGATTTTATATCATTATTTTTCTTGTAGATGAGATTTAGTACCTTGATTACTACATTTTACAGCTTATGTATATATACGAGGGTCCATATACTTCGTATGTATACAGCTGGCATGATTACGTTCTAGTCCTACGTATTTTGGGACTGGGACGTTACATGTTTTTGTGGTGGCCTATGCAGGTCGAGTTTGTCACTTTGGTTACGTAATTGTTCCGATGTGAGCCTACAACATAGGATTAGAATTATAGGAATCTCATCCATACAGCTTGACCTCTTCCCTTGGCTTCAAATTTCGAACTCTCGTTCGACTTCCTTGAAATTGCAACTTGCTTGATTCCTTTCTACCGTTGATTCTTATTTTCGTGCCTAGTGTCAACTAGGAAGATGACTACACTAGTACATGCTCATAGGTCAAGCACATGACTAAAATGGTTATATTGGCAATTGGAATACATTCAAGACTCTAATTGAGTTAAAAAGGTTTTTCTTTAAAGTGTGATTTAATGATTAGTAATTTGTTAATTTGTAAAGTAGGATACTACCAAGGAAGGTTTTAATCTTGAGATTGATATGGCAAAAAAAAAAAATATAGCTAGAATCTTTATACCATTGATTTAAGAAATTGATTGGCTTTTGATATTTGATATTTATGAATTATTGGGTTATAGCTATACATCTTTGCACATGTATAAAATTGATTTGCATTTTGAGTTATGATATTTATAATTTTTGGGTGATAGATATACATCTTTGAACAAATATAAACTTTATTTGGTTTTTGAGTTTTGATGTTTATGAGTTATTGTATTATAGTTATACACCTTTGAACAGTTATAAATTTGGTTTGAGAATGATCTTAGCATTTAAAAATAGTTGTACAACTTGTGATTTTCGTGTTATTAAATTTTGAAGTTTAAGTGGAAGTAATGATGGTAAATTTTGGTATACAATAATTGAAAACGATTGTTGAGAATTTTTTTTCTTTATATTAAATTGTGTCCTACGATTGAGGATTTACAATTCTATTTAGATTTTTGGTAAAAAAAAAGATTTTGACTGATAAGATTATTTGAAAATTTAGTTTAATGTGGGATTGCTAATATTAAATTTTTGGGAGAATTTCGAAGGATGGGATGGAAATTTTTTTGATTGATTAAAGGAAGTTACCATTTAAAAGTTGTGATTTTGTTGGAATAACTTAGCATGAATAGAAGTTAATATTTATGAGAGCATTGAGCTTAATTTTTGAGATTGTATTTAATATGCTAAGAGTTTTATTATGAGTTATTTGAAAATTTAGAGTGTTAAATTTTGATTGATTGTGAAATTTTGTGGATTCATAAATTATGAACTCTTGAGTTAAATAAGTTGAATTTAAACGTTAGTTTTGGAAAAGGTTAGTAGTAACGTGAAAATTTTTTGCTTTGAGGTTTATGAGAGTGATTTAAATTTTTATGATGAATTTGAACGACTTGGAGTGAATACAAATTTTGGTGGTTTATTTTTGAAAATTTATTTTTGAAACTTTTTGGAGGAAACTGGAGTTAAATTTTAAATGGTAGGCCATCAAGATAGCTCCAATTAGATAGATGTACTCCACACTAATTGTCATGTCACTCATAACCATGATAGTAGTATGTACACAAGTGTTGTTAGTCATCTACCAAGCTATGTGACTGTATTTCCACCTTGACGTACTCGACCTTCCTTCAATTCTATATCTTTTAATTGTGACCTTCTAACCCATTTGCAATTTGAACAATGAGTTAATGGTTCCTTAACTGTATTTATCTCGAAGACTATCTTCTCTCCGGAATGATGTTCCCAAATTATTTTTACTGGATTCTTTAATTAATTTTATTTCATGCTTTAACTTGAACTTCTCTATTTTGTGCATTAATTATCATCTTGTGAACTCCCACTTTCTATTTTTGATCTTCTGGCATCCCTTACCGTGACTTGGATATTTGGAGTACAACACTAGACTTTTCCTTCCAACAAATTTCATATGTAAGACCTAGACAAGCCCACCTTCATGTAGATATATCATGTCCCACTAAAACACGTCTCCTTGTACACTATTTTCATGATATGACTTTCTGGTCAAAATGGCCAAACTATAATCTTTACTATGATATCGATATATTTTTGACCACGGATTGGGATTTAATCTCGACTCAATTCTTTCGACCGATATGTAATTTTGTTCTACTAAATTCCTTAAATACTTAAATTGTACTTTATCTTGATTGCTTGACTCGTTGTCCCATCACACTACTAGTTTAACTCTTGTAAAATTGTGTAGAATACCTCACGACCTAACCAACTTTCTTTTCCCTAGTGGACCATATCAATAGCTTCACTTAGACTATAGAAATTAGTGGACCTTAACTTATCTAGTCAACCAAACCGACCGTATAGGCCCGAAATTCGGACAAGACTCAATTTTGAGGAATCTTGGACTATCTAATGTCCCTCACCATTTACTGCTTATATTTTGACCATCTTACGTTGCTATTATAATCTAGTTTTGCAAGCTTACTCTTATCGAGCTTGTTTATGACATATGTTTATTGTGGGCGCCCACTAATACATTGTCTAATCAGAACCGACGTATTATGGTCTGATCAACCATAGTGCACTTGGTTCCCTTTTGTATATTGTTCAAACGTGGATAGAGACATAGTTAAACTTGGCCTTAGAGTCTCACCCGCGACTGCCTTGGAAATTCTTTTGATACTTATTCAGCCGTCTTTGAACCACTCATTTGAATTCGATAACGTCTTCTTCAAATTCTTTATGTTTGCCTTTCGCCTGTTTAGAAAGACAAACACCCGTACTTGATATTCTCTTAGTTGTCCACTGTCTATTGCCAAGATAGTTAGCCAGTTACCAACCGATTTGACTGTAACCCCATCTTGAATTAATTATCCTCCTCGTGACACTAGATTCATTATCACGATTTTCTAATCATTCTTAAGATTTAAGAATGGATCAAATCATTGTCCTAATCAAACCTAAACCCAAACGACCATGTTTTCTCAAGGAACCATACCTTCCAAGTTCCTAAGTTGTTCCCTTTGATCCACCCAATGCCTTATTACTTCTCGAATTGTGTTACCATGATTGTCTTAGCTAGCGACCCTCGTCCATTACCATATTCGTGAATTATTTTTCTATTTAACAGATTCATGACTTCTAATAGCACAGTTATGTTAAACACCAGTTCCTTGCCTCGCCAATTGAATGGTTCGTACCTTCTTATCGTTAAACTCTTGAACCCTACCTATTCCTAAATTTTGAGGACGAAATTCTTATAAGTTGGGTAGGATGTAAAACCCCTAAATTTCTACTATATATTTTTGGTACTATTTTAAATTTTTGTATGCCGCGTAGTCGTATTGTACATCGCGCACAAATTTCGTTTAATCGTGAATGCTCGACGAGTACGAATATGTGCGAGCGTACATATTTTTAGAAAACATTTATTTTATTCTAATATAGATATAATAATTATTGTATTTATATTTTCTTAAAATTGTGAAAGGTATCGTATCGGGATGTCCAAACTTATTATTTTTATTTAATTATAAAAGGGGCTATCTTATTTAACAGTGCCTATTTATAAAACTATGTTTTGCAAATATTCTTAGCATGAGGTAAATGAAATTTTAATTCATATACATAATTTCATTTTCGAAATTTTTATAGTAATATTTTATTATTCAAAAAGATATTTAAAAATATTATTATTTTCGAAATTATTATTATTGGTATTTTTGGAAAATATATTTAAAATTTATTGTGGCCATTTTAAATCCCGATTTGATTTTATGGATTAATTTAAATAGTTAAAAGATAAAATGTATACTTAAATTGAGTTTAGATTATCTAGTTTTAAATTGGATTTTAAATTTAATTTGGATTGATTATTGTTTTGAATTAAATTATCTAACTGGGTTTAAATTAATCCTAATGATTATCCAACTGGGTATTCCCACCTCCTATATATAGGAGAGGTACTCCTCCATATTTTCCACCACAACAGTGCATCGTGTCTGTGCCTCATCCCCTCCACTATATTTTCCATTACAATTACAATGATTTTTCCATGCCCGACAACCCCGGACAGCTACACATCTCCTTTCATTACCCGCGTCACGCAGGACACGCAATCACCCGACCCTAACCCTAATCCAAATTATTACCACCAGCCTCCAGAATTCGACCTCAACATTGTCGCGCCTCCTCCCAGTCATCCCGACACCATCACCACATCGCCGACACCGCAGTCACCCTCTCCCAACCGCCATGATCAAGCTTCTGACCTCGGCCAGGGACAACACCAACACAAGATCACACCATCAACACCCAACCCTCGACTTCTCCTCCCAGCCATCAACTCCACCGCCCGCCGTCTCCTCCAAAACCCTCCGCTACGTCCCTACCCGTCTCCATCAGACCAACGCCACCACCATCATTATTTCCGGCAAATCCCAGCCACCCCGTACTACCACCGTGCCTATCGCCGGCATCCCACAGAGCCATCACCCCCATCCCAAACCCCCAAACAAGAAATAGAAGGAGGAGGAACCCTAACCTGGGCCGGCCGTTTTGCCACCGACGGCCCGAGTAGTCCTTCCTTTCCTCACCACGGCACCGGACCTCCTCCGCGCCGTATCACGCACCGCAACTCCGCCTCCTCCTCTCAGCCGCCGGCGAAGCGCCTCTGCTCCCCGGCCAGATCACCCCGAGCGCCGGCACCTCACGCCGGAGTAGAGGGCCGCTCCGCATCGAAACCCTAGCCACCGCACGAGCTATCTTCTCTGCCTCCGACCCGGATCCGCCAGTCTTCTCTGACCGACGAGGAACCCATCCGCGCCGAACGGCCCGACCCGAAGCCTCCGACGCTGCAGCCTCCAGATCCGGCAGCATCCAGTGCGCGACCCCCACCGCGCCTTGATCGCCGCCAACACCGAGCGCCGCCCGGCCGCTCCTGCCGCTGTGCGACCATCTCCCATAGCGATTGGTAAAACCCTCTCTTTCCTTTTCCTCTATCCCGATTTTCTCTCTCCACACCCTTTTGTTCATTCCTCCCTCTTAAAGGAACATCAGTTGCTTGCTGTCTCCATTAATAGCATTCTCATTATATATTATCATCATTATTATTAATTAGTATTAGTGTTATTATATATAATATTAGTTTGTTAAATATTATTATCTACATTATTATTATTACTATTATTTTAATTGAATTAAGCAAATATTCTAGCAAAAGTTTAAGTTATTTTTTTACACTAAAATATTCTTTTCGACTTATACATTTGACCAGTTATACTCTTTGTCTAAAATGATTTAGAAGTATTTCTAAAATAAATATTTTAAATTGTGAAAATAGTTTCCTCCTTAAATCATATTTATAACTTATAATACTTTGACTAATAAGATGAAATTTCCAAAATTATTATATATAAATATTTCAAGTATTTTCGTAAATGAATTTAACAAGCAAACTTGTTTTCTTTTAGTAAAATAAATCTTTTCTTAAAGAAATTGTATATTTATCTATTCCTCAAAATTCTTCCAATTATCCTCAGTTTCTCATGACTAATGACACGTTCATATTTTCTCGTGACTCTTGGTCCACCACACATCGAACATGGCTATTGGACAAACATAACTTGTCGGATTATCGCACCACACCAGGCGACACATCAGGCAAGATACCTTGCCATTATACCGTTTATTTTAGTTGCATTTTATTTACATATCACTGTTCATTTATTTCTAGTTCTTGATTACTGCCTGCTCAGTGGTATTAGTTGTACCTTATTATTTACCTTTGATTGCATATGGACTTAGAGTTAAGGGACTACCTCTAGTTTAGTGCATTACATAAACTTTGACACTGTTGTGCTACGAGATATGTGAGTTATGAGTAGCATATAGCCTACGGACTTGCGTGTTGGCTGATCACTGATGCGTATAGGACGTGCGTTAGGCCTAACTGTCAATAGTTGTATGTTAGAAGACTTGACGGTTAGTAGTGTTACATGGTCGTGGATGCGACATGATAGGTGCATTGGGTGGGGAGGACATTACCTGACGTATGGGCTTCTATGCACTTCCCTTATTACCTGTGCGCTCCGCCGTAGACGCAGGCTCCAGGTGCCCTCTGACGTTTTCCAGAGCGTTATGGACGTAGCCTCTTGCACATAATGCCCTCTGACGATCTTCGAACGTTACGGATGTAGGCCCCTGGTGCCCTATATGGGGACTATGCCGATCCCATTTACAGCCAGGGCTCATGCGTCGAAGGATTGTTTCTCAAACTGCATGTTCACTTTAGTTGGTTAGTTTATCTTATTTATGTCTTGTCACTTTCTTTGAGTGTGGCATATTTTATATTCAGTATTATATGGCATGTTTATGTATCTTATTACGTCCCTCTGAGGACCTGGTTATCTCGCCAGGTGTGTTCTTGTATTTCTGCAGGTGCTCTAGTTAAGGCCATGACTTGCGCTCTATTTATCGAGATGTTGCTCTTGGATCGTCATCTCCTTGCTCTACCAAATTCCTTTTCTTGTATATTTCTTCTTATTAAAATTAGTTGGTAGTGGATTTGTCTCCGCCCAACGATTGTATACATGACAAATTCAAAGTTGATTTTATATCATTATTTTTTTTGTGGATGAGATTTAGTACCTTGGTTACTGTATTTTATAGCTTATGTATATATACGAGGGTCCATATACTTCGTATGTATACAGCTGGCATGATTACGTTCTAGTCCTACGTATTTTGGGACTGGGGCGTTACAGATTGGGACTATGACGTCCATACCCCAGGCTTCAAAAGGCCAAGATGTTGCCGTCGGGTATAGAAACTCCAAAGGTTGATGAATAAAATCGACGTGGAACTGACAAGCCTACACTTCTTTGCGTATTCAACAACATTTGCTATCATCGTGGGCCAATAATAACCCATTCGTCTGAGGCAATCTTGTAATTTGGGGCCTGGTTGATGTGTACCACAAACTCCGTCGTGAGCCTCCCGGAGTGCATGTTTGGCTTCTGTGTCTGATAAACATCGTAACAGTAGCCCGTCGTTAGAGCGTCGGTACAGCATCTTGGTAGCTGTGTCGTAGTAAAATATGAGGGATCGCCTTTGGATAGATACTGCTTCCTTTGGGTCCTCCGGGAGGATTCCATAGAAAGCGTAGTCTATGAAAGGAAATCTCCAGTCTTTAACATCGACGTTTGTTTTCGTTATGCAAGTGTGATGAATATGCATGGCATCTTTTATACAGAATAGTTCTCGACTAGACACTGTGATCGACTGCTGAGTATTGGTAGGGACGGTCAAGGAAGCAGCAAGACCGGCTAAAGCATTTGCTTCTATATTCTGTAGTCGAGGCACGTGCTCGATGAAGAATCCAACGAAAGTAGACGCCAACTCGATTGTCGTTTTGTGATAGGGGATAAGATCTTCGTGACGAACTTTATAATTCCCTCGGACCTGACTAACTATTAGCTTGGAATCGTCGTAAGCTTCTAGATAGTCAACTCCCAGTTGTTTTGTCAGTTGCAGGCCGATTAATAGATCATTATATTCGGCCACGTTGTTGGTACAGGGTTCTACGAGAGAATATGCACGATGTATAACCAGATGGTCGGGTGACACAAGCACAACGCCTACTCCGGCCATGATATTTTCTTTAGGTCATGTTCTTGATGCACCGTCAAAGAACATTCGCCAAATGAGGATTTCTTCAGTTGCGATATTAGACTCCACTACTTTATCGGGGATTTTGTCGTAGAGTTTGGAAGATTCTGGCACCGGATGAGCTGCTAGGAAATCAGCTAACGCTTGGCCTTTTACTGCCTTTTGAGGAACGAACAACATATCATATGGAGTCAACAACATTGCCCATGTAGCTAAACGGGAATTAAGAGAACCCGGTTTAGTCATGAGTATTCTGAGAGAATTGACTTTAGATATGATGTAGATAGTCTGCCCAGACACATAGTGGTGTGTCTTCTGGATAGCAAATACTAGTACAAGGCATTCCTTTTCCACAGATGTGTATCTGTGCTCGGTACCCACAATTGTGCGGCTGAGGTAGTAGATTGCCTGTTCATGACCGCCTTCATTCTTCTGAGCTAATAGGGTGCCGAGGGAATGGTCCATAGCGCGGATATATAGTAAGAAGGGCTTCCCTATTATAGGAGCTACCAAAACTGGGGGGCTTGTGAGATACTTCTTGATGGCGTCGAATGCACGTTGACATTGTTCAGTCCAGACGAAAGATACACCTTTCTTTATAAGCTGAGTGAATGGTTGACATCTTCCAGAAAGGTTCAAAATGAATCATCTGATGTAGGCTAGCCTTCCTTGCAGTCCGCGTAGCTCTTTATGGTTTCTTGGGGGATGTATATCGAGGATAGCTTTCACTTTCTCCGGGTCAAGATGTATACCCTTTGAAGTGATGATGAAGCCAAGGAACTTGCCACTGGAGACTCCCAGAAAAGACTTGGTAGGATTCATCTTGAGTTGGTGTGCACGCATTAGTTTGAACACCGTTCTCAAATCTTGGAGGTGGTAGCGCTTGAGACGACTTTTAACTACGAAATCGTCTACGTAGCATTCCACTATTTTGTACAAATAATCGCAAAAAATTGTTTCCATGGCTCGTTGGTATGTCGCCCCTGCATTTTTCAATCCGAAGGGCATCACCGTATAGCAGTATACCTCCAATGGTGTTCGAAAATATGTGTGCTTCTCATCGTCGGGAAACATCTTAATCTGGTTGTAGCCTGAGAACCCATCCATGAAGGACATCCGCTCGAAGTCGCAAGTATTATCGATTATTACGTCAGTGATCGGTAGAGGGAACTCGTCTTTCGGGCATGCAGAGTTCAAATTACGTTAATCGATACAGACTCAAACTTTACCATTCTTTTTCATAACTGGAACAATGTTAGCAACCCAGTCAGGGTGTTGTTTTTGCGAATGAATCCACTGGCAATAAGGTTCTTGATTTCGTTCTCGATTTCCTCTATGACATCTGGTCAGAATCGTCGTTGCTGCTGCTTCACTGGCGTAGCTTTAGCCAAAATATTTAGACGGTGTATGACGACTTTAGGGTCCAAGCCTGGCATGTCTTCATAGCTCCATGCAAAGACGTCGATGTATTCTCTTATAAGTTGTATAAGAGATTGTCGTTCATCGCCCGATAGACTTTTGCTGATGAAGATTGGTTTAAAAGATGATTCATCTCCTAAATTTGACTTGGACGACTTCGTCTTCGGTAGGTGGTTCACGTTGTTCGAAATACAGCTCCCACACAGTATCCATCTTTTGAGCCCATTGTTCAAGCTCGATCGATTGGACATCATCTGTAATTTGGTCAACTGAAACCATATTGACGGACAGAGTTGCTTTGTACATGTCCCCAATACTGGAGTCTGAGTCCCAGAGACAGGAATCAGAAGAATGAGAACAACAATCTGCTTCATCATCTGATCTTTCGGGAGTTGTTGGAGGAGTGACATAACCCAAACCAATACCATTTTGTTGATAATAGTTCTCAGGTTTGCCGGAAGGAGCAAAGTGACGTATTGGCAAACGTCGTCCCCGGCCGTAGTTTAGCCCCTGGTCACTTTTTATGTTATATCCCATGTTCTGGATGATATTCTTGTCCTTCCAATTATATCAAAAAAGTTGCATTTTCCCAGAGTCATAGTCAGCTTCCGTGTTGTGATTGGGAGAAGTAGAGTTCAGAACGAACTTTCTTTCGCCAATTATTCGACCGAAGATGATTAGTTCTTCACCATTCTTTCTGGCTGGAATGATGAAGTAGTGGATATCTTCTGGGTAAACATTTTTCCACAGGTGAGGTGTCGTGAGCGGCATGCAGAGGTGTGGTCCTATGCCATGCTCTAGAGCGTATATCGTATCTATGTAGTGGTTTACAGATTGATAGACATCGGAGTAATTCAAAAATAAACCTTTACTAAGAAAATACGCAAGTTCTTCTTCAGGGATAACATCATCCGCTGAAGGTACATTATTATGAGTATTGATATACTCATTGAGAGGATCATTATCTGGAAGATGAGCCACAGTCTTGGCCAAGTTCACCACGTAGGGTAATTCTTCAGGATTGGGAGGATGGACTTCAGCAGGTTCCACCCGAGGTGTCTTGCAGAGAGTGATGGTCAATCGTTTGACCTTATCAGGGTTTTTCTTTTTTACCCAGATTGTGAGAGGCTTTGGAGTACTTTTTGGAGTAGTACGTCCTCTGACTCGGATAATCAGGGGACCATCATTGGAGGATGAACTTGCTTCAGCTTTATCGTCACCTTCGTTGCCGTCATGCATGAAAGGCTGAGATTGGTAAAGTACCGAATCTCCATAGTAGGCTTCGACTCCCTTAAAAGGATCGACATCGACAAACTCCGTCTTTACGACGCCATCGCTGTTGACGTACTTGAAGCATTGGTGAAGTATGGAAGGAACGATCATGTTCTCGTGTATCCACGGACATCCTAACAAGACGTTGTAGGATACATTGGCATCGATCACATAGCAAGAAACCTCCGTTCGGAGATCACCGATCTGGCACTTGAGATGGATCTTGCCCAGCGGGTGGCTTCTTCCAGCATTGAAAGCCATGATAGTTGTATTGGTTGCAGATAGCTTGTGCAGAAGAATTACTAGAATTTGAAGTAAACTTCTAGGAATGATGCTGAGGGAGGAACCTGGATCGATGTGCATCCGATCCATCTTAATCGCCATGATATACCCTGTATAGTACAGAGGTCTATCATGACGATTATTTTTGAGTAGTATGTCCTCCTGTGAAAAGGTGATGTTGGGCACCACTTCCATAGTACTGTGGCAGTGGGGACAGGAGACAGGGTCTTCAGCGGAGGCTTTGACTTCAGCAAGATAAGAGTCGGCATGTAGTAATGCCTCACTTAAGGCCTTCTACGTTTCTTTGGAGAGTCGCAATAGATCGAATAGAGACAACCTGGCAGGTGTATTGGCCAGCTGTGCCAGTATGTTAAAGTTGTAGGGCCGATCCATGCCTTCGGGAGTTGGCACCTTCAGAGACTTATTAAATTGCGTCTCCTTCTGCTTGGCTTTGTCGGTAATTGAAGGCTTAGACGGGCCAACTTTTGAACTTGTGGGGGCAGCAGGAGCTTGCGAACATACTGCTTCTTCTTGTACGGGGTCGTAAGTCCGTAGGTAAGCCTTTCCCGATTGCGTCTCGCCAGATAGAACTTCGTAGATGGAAGAAGACATCATATGGCATGACTTGTATTTTTTGCCCTTTTTTGCTTTGGAAGATACCACCCCATGCATCATTTCTTGCACAAGGTCTGGATGGACCCACATGATCTCACCATGTTCAGTCGTGAGTGGCACCAAGGTCGAGTTGCGAGCTGGCGGCAGGTTAACGACTTCCATTACTGCCTTGTGGATCGGGATCATGCCGTCTGGGACTTCTGTGGGAGGAAAGTCACCAAACTGAAGAGAGATCATGTTAGAAGATACGACCTTGTCTTCATCTTCGAGGTTGATCACTTGGCTGTCGATAAGCTGTTGTATCTTCTTCTTCAGGATGATACAATCTGTCACGCCTCGCTCCCGTAGGAGCGATCGTCCTCGCTAAGGCGTGATGCCGCACGAGCCTAGATTGCGCTCGCGCAAGGCAGTTTCATAACGGTCGATTAAGTCGGCGGCGACAGGGTCGTCGCACAGAAGTCCCAAACAGAAATATTGAACATACATCAAAAATTTAAAGGCAAAACACAAGTTATTCAAAAGAACTCTTTATTGATATTGAACAATGATATTACAATGGGCACAAGGCCTTGATTACAAGTCCCTCGTGCTCACTTTTCTCTTATTTTACAAGTCACTCTGCTCTCTCTCATCTCTCGATTACAAATACTTGAATCCAGCGAAAGCTTTAGAAGGCGATGTCCATGTATTATGTCTCGTATAAGTATTGAGTTTACACGGCCGCATGCTTCGACTCACCAAGGAACTCCGTACCTCGACGCATCCAAGCGAGATCCGTGCCACGAGCTTCTACCTGTGCCTGCACATGAAGACTATATGGGTGTCAGTACTCAACTGTACTAGTGGAGTTAGCTTCTCTCCCACCCATACAAAATCGACACGTTCATTTACTTTGTGCAGCTTAAATCCCTTACAATTATCTTGCTAGTCTTGCCTTAGGATCGATTTTAGGACTTGACGTCTAACCAACTCGTTATGCGACGACATAGTCGTGCTATCATGTCAACGTGTATTTCAATCGAGGCGGTGCCTCATCGCTTACGTACTAGACCAAACTTCAACTCGGGACGGCAGAGTCATGCCATACTCTATTCATGTCTTCAGCATATTCGAGACGGTGTTTCGTCGAGGCGCAACTTGTGCGAACTCGGCCGTGCCAAGACTTTCACTTAAACTCAAGTGCCTCTAGACCAATTATCGTGCCAACAACGTCAAGGGGACGACTCATGCTGGTCGTGCCTCTAGACCATGCTTAGACTTGTTTGTGCTTCAAGATTGACGCCGCGCCTCGCAACATATCAAGACCTATCATGCTACCGCCTTGCGGCCTTCCTGTTTGACTCATTTGCTAACTTAAGCAAGACTTGTGAAACATAGTGTTAATTTCATGGACAATCCGGTGCCAAGTATCGTGCCAAGCACGGTGCCTATGTTGCAGCCCATTCTTAGGCCCAGATATTGTGATACCAACTAGACCTTCATTCAAGTTCTAGACCCAATCCAAAGGCATACACGTAGTGTGCCGCTACTCTGCCGACCCATCCATATGAGTGGTCACTAGCAATGTCCAGCTATCTTGGATCTTTGGCTCACGGTGAGCCCTTCGCATGGAGGTGCGAGCCTCATCGAATGGTCCCATGGCGTATACCGTAACGGTTCACTTCTAACGAGTCGCACCGTCGTTGAAGGCCATACGGTATCTGCCTTTCCCTTCTAGGCCGACTCGATCCCGGCGCCCCGGTGATCTGTCGAGGGATTCCCCTTGCGCGCAAGTTGTCCAATGACCATGCAAGACTCAACTCGATCTATCCAGTCCTTCCTTATTCATGACCATGCTTTCCATCTTTCTATCGAGACTTCCAAGTAGCGGGACCGATCTCGTGTACGGGACTTATCAAGAGTTAGCGAGACTCCCAAGTAGCAGGACCAATCTCGGTGACAACCAGTCGCGTAGACTTCCTTGTCCATGGCATGCTTTTCACTAAACCGACCGTGGCTCGTGCCTTAGACAGACCTGGTTCTCTAGGCGACGCTATCGCTTAAGTCATATAGTGCATATCACAAGCCTTGTTCTCGAGGGACTACGCGACTTGACAACCGCAGACAGAGCGGGGCAGTGCTAGAAATAGCTTCGATTGCCCAACACAACACTTGTCTAACTTATTCGGGCAATGACTCGATGAGCAAAGGCTACGTCGAGCTTCGCATCGAGAGGACGGGCTGTACAAGTGTTCGACTTGAACAACCAAGTTCTCGGGTGCCTAGACTTAAGCCAACAGCCGTGCAAGATGACTTAACTCGTAGGACGTGCGAAGGCTATGCCAAGCCTTGGACGACGGGACCGTGCATGAATTTCCTAGCATTTATGCGGGTGATGCCTATGACTTAGGCCAATACAAGCGTTGGGGCAAAACGACGGGACAGTGCATGCTTTATCAAGCATTCAAGCGGGCGATGCCTATGACTTAGGCTTATTCGAGTGTCGGGGCAACTTAGCAACTTAGGCCAATTTTATTTTCCCAAGCCACGGGAACGAAGGATCGAGTGTCATTTGAAAGCACACTGAGCCGACTTCTAAGCAGACCATAGGACCATTTTCCATGTTCTAAGACATTCCGACCCGTCGTGATTATTTCCTTAGCTATGTGCGTTCGTAGCTTTTATATTAGCCTACTTGTGCAAGTTAAAAACATGCGAGTTATCAAGTGAAGGCTAAGATGAGGCAAGTTCACCGAAACTACCCCACCTCAGCGAGGAGTCGCCTCGACCGAGCGAGCCTTCGAGCAGCCGTTGAAAGGCTAAGTCCGAACGTCGTCGGCGTTTCGATTCCTCCGATTGACTTTGCGGGAAGGGGCACTACAACATACACCACTCAGAACAAGTCTCGTTCTTGAGACTTTCCTGAAGGCAAGTTATCCTACCATTTCTATGGCCAAGACTTATCGTGCCCAGACATGGGACTCTAACAGTCGTGCGGGGTACTCCTACGCGTTTCATTGAGTCCGAGCCACGCTCGTACCACTCTTAATCTTTCTTTTAACATGATTTCAATTTCTCGACACTCTTCCAATCCTCATATCTTGCTTGAACTCAACGTGTCACTTGGTTGGATCGTGCACGCATTCCAGGCGTCCCCAAAATACATGCATACAACCAAGCCGCATGATAGAGAATTCGTCATTCTCACTCGAGTCGCATCGTGCACATACTCATGCATCCCTAAAATATATGTATGTCAGCCGAATCTCGTGAGGGGTATTCCTATATTTGTGATTCATACTATCCATCAATGTCAATCCTCAAGATCAATCTTTTGATTGCTAACTCATGAAACAGGGGCCTCTCGCTTAACCGCTAGGCCATTTCTCAAGGCTCAGTCAATGTCAGGATTGGAATCATAGTTCCCCAACAATAATACCAACACTGACCCCAATCCTAGGGTCAAACCAAAGTCGGTAATACGAGATTTTCTACCCAAGCTCGCGTCACTCAAATTTCTAAACATCGAGCACGATCACCTGATTCGCATCAAGGCACGCGTTGCACATATTCGATTCTGTCCAAATCACCAATTCTAACCAATTTATGCATTCGATCACGAGGTTGTCTAGATCAATAATATGTTGCGCCCCAATCTCACACGAGTTCGATTATCCACGGTGGTTCATGAATCACTATGCAACGCTCCTACGGAATAATCATTCTCATCGAGGCGTAACTCTTGTTTGAGTCTAGACTAATTCATTTTCGATACGCAAATTAGACTACTCAATCCTCAAGTTTAATTCATTAAGCACACGAAGTCATTCTCGAGTCCACTTTCGCGTCAAACCACAAGTTGAAACAATCAGATTTCTACGCCATGCAAGTTCGATCACCCCTGCTGTATGAATCACCATACCAGTGCTCACGCTGAGTGATCGCCCTAATCGGTGTGATGCATGTGCGAGGCTGGAGTTGCACTCGCATAAGACAAGAACATCAATATTGTGGTTATCGACGAAGCAAATCCAAACATTTTGTTTTCCTCCAAGTCAAGATCTCAGTTCGATAGTCCGATCGTCATTCGTTCAACTAGAAAATCCTCGAGCCAAGTTTATCTTTTCCTCGACACATTTCAATATCCCGATTATAGCATCCATCGGAACAATGATATTTGCACGATCGTCATTCGCCGAGTCAGAGTACCCCCGAGTTATCGCATATCGATCTTTGATACGCCTCAATACCATCGACGATATGCGTAACCTGACGATCTTCCTTTGCAACCAATTTCGAGTCGTACGACTGATGGTATTATCCGAGTTGGATATTCCACAATCTCCTCGATATTCAAGATCAAGTTCGGTCGCTATTCCTCAAGCTAGTTTCAAGATCGTTGTCCAAAACTCAAGTCACATTTTATTTGACTCAATCCAAAATCACGAGTGCGACCCTCTAGACTTTCTCGATCAAGATATTCACTTTTATTCATCGTATCCGAATCGCTTTCTAACTCGCGTTGACCATTCACAAGTTGTCTGAACGACATCTCGTTCGAGACACACGAAGTCACGATCAACAAAGCGTGACGCGTTCTAAGGCTATGCGCGATCGCATCGCCTCGTCGACATACTCGTCGTTACTTCTAATCCTCAATTTTGCTCGAATGATTTCCAAGACAAACTATACACCACTTAGGATTTGAGCCATCCAATCTAGTCGACAATCACGTTCGTATCACTCTCTAAGACATCTTTCAGATTCGTTCGACGAATCTCTAGCGTAATCGCTCACGTCGTATCGACGCACTAAGTCGTTCGCACTATTTCCTCAAAATCCAAATCTAGTCTTTCGTGTACGCCTAAGCGTTAGTCCGATAGCATTCCTATCGATAAACACTCTAAGTGTATCCTCGTTCTCGACCGAACAATACTTGATATTGCTCGCAACTCGATTGCACCAAAAAGTCAGGATACGCGACATGCGACACAACTTAGCCAAAAGGCCGTGTGCATAGCCATCCCGTGCGGACCATATTTCGAGTTTGCACGTTTAATTGCTAGGGTCAGCATAGGACTAGTTAGGCACGCACGCGACATGTTAACTTACCGCGTGTTTTCTATCAAGTCAAGTTGACACCGTTCGGCAAAAAGGCCGTCGCCTATCGATGCATTTGGTGGAACGCTTGTAAGAGCTTTTGAAAATATTTAGACTTATTTTATGGACATGCAGAGGGACATTTGAGAGAGAGCGCACACTTCTTTTTCCAACGACGAGCTTTCAAAACTGAGAAATTCGAATTGAAGTCCAAGGACGTAAAGTCGTGCTCTGATACCATTATGTCACGCCCCGCTCCCGTAGGAGCGATCGTCCTCGCTAAGGCGTGATGCCGCACGAGCCTAGATTATGCTCGTACAAGGCAGTTTTATAACGGCCGATTACGTCGGCGACGACGGGGTCGTCGCACAGAAGTCCCAAACAGAAATATTGAACATGCAGCAGAAATTTAAAGGCAAAACACAAGTTATTCAAAAGAACTCTTTATTGATATTGAACAATGATATTACAATGGACGCAAGGCCTTGATTACAAGTCTCTCGTGCGCACTTTTCTCTTATTTTACAAGTCACTCTGCTCTCTCTCATATCTTGATTACAAATACTTGAATCCAGCGGAAGCTTCGGAAGGCGATGTCCATACATTATGTCCCGTATAAGTCTTGAGTTTACGTGGCTGCACGCTTCGACTCACCAAGGAACTTCGTGCCTCGACGCATCCAAGAGAGCTCCGTACCACGAGCTTCTACCTGTGCCTGCACATGAAGACTGTGTGGGTGTCAGTACTCAACTGTATTGGTGGAGTGAACTTTTTGCCCACCCATACAAAACCGACACGTTCATTTACTTTGTGCAGCTTAAATCCCTTACGATTGTCTTGCTAGTCTTGCCTTAGGATCAATTTTAGGACTTGACGTCTAACCAACTCGTTATACGACGACAAAGTCGTGCTATCATGTCAACGTGTATTTTGATCGAGGCTGTGCCTCATCGCTTACGTACTCGACCAAACTTCAACTCGGGATGGCAGAGTCATGCCATACTCTATTCATGTCTTCAGCATAATTGAGACGGTGCTTCATCGAGGCACAACTTGTGCGAACTCGGCCGTGCCAAGACTTTCACTTAAACTCAAGTGCCTCTAGACCAATTATCGTGCCAACGACGTCAAGGGGATGACTCGTGCTGGTCGTGCCTCTAGACCTTGCTTAGACTTGTTCGTGCTTCAAGATTGAGGCCACGCCACGCAACATATCAAGACTTATCAAGCTACCGCCTTGCGGCCTTCCTGTTTGACTCATTTGCTAACTTAGGCAAGACTTGTGAAACATATTGTTAATTTTATAGACATTCGACGCCAAGTATCGTGCCAAGCATGGTGCCTATGCTACAGCCCATTCTTAGGCCCAGACATTGTGATACCAATTAGACCTGCATTCAAGTTCTAGACCCAATCCAAAGGCATACACGCGGTGTGCCGCTACTCTGTCGACCCATCTATATGAGTGGTCACTAGTAATGTTAAGCTATCTTGGATCTTTGGCTTACGGTGATCCCTTCGCATGGAGGTACGAGCTCCATCGAATGGTCCCGTGGCGTATACCGTAACGGTTCACTTCTAACGAGTTGCACCGTCGTTGAAGGCCGTACGGTATCTGCCTTTCCCTCCTAGGCCAACTTGATCCCGACACCCCGGTGATCGGTCAAGAGATTCCCCTTGCGTGCAAGTTACCCAATGACCATGCAAGACTCAACTCGATCTATCCAGTCCTTCCTTATTTATGACCATGCTTTCCATCTTTCTATCGAGACTCCCAAGTAGCGGGACCGATCTCGTGTACGGGACTTATCAAGACTTAGCGAGACTCCCAAGTAGCGGGACCGATCTCGGAGACAACCAGTCGCGTGGACTTCCTTGTCCGTGGCATGCTTTTCACTAAACCGACTGTGGCTCGTGCCTTAGACAGACCTGGTTCTTTAGGCAACGCTATCGCTCAAGTCATATATTTTATATGACGAGCCTTGTTCTCGAGGGACTACGCGACTTGACAACCGTAGATAGAGCGGGACAATGCTAGAAATGGCTTCGATAGCCCAACACAACACTTGTCTAACTTATTCGAGCAATGACTCGACGAGCAAAGGCTACGTCGAGCTTTGCATCGAGAGTACGGGCCTTGCAAGCGTTCAACTTGAACAACCAAGTTCTCGGGTGCCAAGACTTAAGCCAACAGCCGTACAAGATGACTTAACTCGCGGGACGTGCGAAGGCTATGCCAAGCCTTGGACGACGGGACCGTGCATGCATTTTCAAGCATTCACGCGGGCGACGCCTATGACTTAGGCCAATACAAGCGTTAGGGCAAAACGACGGGACAATGCATGCTTTATCAAGCATTCAAGCGGGCGACGCCTATGACTTAGGCTTATTCGAGTGTCGGGGCAACTTAGCAAATTAGGCCAATTTTCTTCTCCCAAGCCACGGTAACGAAGGATCAAGTGTCATTTGAAAGCACGCTGAGCCGACTTCTAAGCAGACCGTGGGACCATTTTCCATGTTCTAAGACATTTTGACCCGTCGGAATTATTCCCTTGGCTATGTGCGTTCGTAGCTTTTATATTAGCCTACTTGTGCAAGTTAAAAACATGCAAGTTATTAAGTGAAGGCTAAGATAAGGCAAGTTCACCGAAACTACCCCACCCGAGCGAGGAGTCGTCTCGACCGAGCGAGCCTTCGAGCAGCCGTTGAAAGGCTAAGTCCGAACATCGTCAGCGTTTCGATTCCTCCGATTGACTTTGCGGGACGGGGCACTACACAATCCTTGGTAGAGTGATGCATGTACTGATGATAAAGACAGTACTTGGGATCGTTGAGTTGGTTCGCCTCTGCAGGACGTCGTGGTGGAGGCAATGTCAGTTTATTACCCTTTGTTAATGTGTAAAAAATGGTAATGACATCGTCTTCATTAAAGGAGAAAGTCTTCTTAGGTTTGTCAGAGGTGCCCTGAGAATTGGAAACTCCCTTGGAAGTGTCGACCTTCAAGACTTCTTTTTCTTTACCTCCACGGACATGGATAGTTTGAGCCCTTGTCTTCAGATTTGGATATTTTTAACCCTAGTAATTCCAGATTAGTAATGTCATTTTCAGCAGCATCTGCGGCCCCAATGAAAGCGGGCCATGTATCATACTTATGTATACCCAGACAGAACTTTACTGTAGGAAGGAAGTTATATCGACAAGTATCCATAAGTTCTGAGTCAGGTATGCCGAAGGACATCTTCAATGCTAGCCGTCTGAAGCGTTCGATGAAAGCAATGACAGACTCAGTCCTTCTTTGCTTGGTCTCGATGAGGGTGGACATACTAACATGCATACCACTCTCGTAAAACCTATTGAGGAACAACCTCTCTCAGTCTTTAAAAGAATTGATACACCCGTCAGGCAGACTGCAGAACCATTCAAAAGCAACCCTTTGTAAGGTGCTAATAAATAGCTTTGATAAGAACATATCGTCCCTGGGTAAGTGTAGAGTCTCTGTGTTGAAGTATGTCATGTGTTGACGAGGAGAAGTCATCCCGTCAAATGAATTTAGCGTCAGTGGCTTGTACTTAGGAGGGCAAGTAGCATTCTCCCATTCAGGAGGATAAGGTTGAGATATCCCCATCTTGTGAAGCTCGTCTTTGTGTGAGATGGTGTCGAGACGGGTAACCAAAGAATCAATAACATCCTGCTGATTGAGCAGGTGTTAGGAAACGGCTGTTGTAACGCCCCAGTCCCAAAATACGTAGGACTAGGAACGTAGACATACCAGCCGTACAATAAATATACGTAAGCTGTAAAATGCAGTAGAACCATGACTAATCTCATCCACATAAAATAAAAGAATAAAAGATTTTGTATAGTGATAATGAATTGTCTTGATACAATATGTTGGGTGGAGACACATCCACTACCAAAAAAGTAAAAGAAAAAGGTACATGATATACAAAAGAAATGACGAAGGTAGCAGGATAGATCCAAGATACGTCATCTTCAAATACATAGAGAAGACCATGACCTTGGCTAGAATACCTGCGGAAGACATGAACACACACCTGGGGAGATAACCAGGTCCTCAGAGGGACGTAGCAAGACACATAATATCATGCCAATATAACTGAATGTAAATTGCTCAAATAAATAAGTCAATTGAATTATAACATGGTCCAATACATACCATTGAACTAGCATACCATCCCCCCAACCAAACAAGGACAGGAGATGGTAAACTAATTCACGATGACGTATCTTCCATGCCATGAATCCAATATGGTATCCGGACCCCAACAAGGTTCAATATCTTCTCATCGGAGTAGTAAGCCACACCTACATCCAAACAAAGATAAGATGTGGCAAACTAATCTGCGATAAGTTATTGTTCCAAGCCACGGTCAGATACAAGTACCTAAACCAAGAGTACTCATACCTAACGGATAAGGGTGCCTAACCAATCTAAGTGAATGCAGTTTTAAGAACAGTTCATGGTCGCATGACTACCGAATCAAGTCAGAAAAATACTGATGCAGTACAGTACCTCAGTAGCGAGTCACAATACTATATACTATTCTTCAGTATCGCGCGAGTCTATAGCATATAGTCTACCTATCGTTCCTCAGTAGCGAGCGAGTCTACGATAGATAGGGTGGTAGTCAACTTCCAATCTAGTTCTTCCCGCCCAATGCCAACTCATAACTGCTAAGTCTTCTAGCATACAACTTTATTAGCAGTTATTTCTTAACGCACGGCTTATACGTACTGGTGGCCAGCCAATCATGCATGTCCAAGTCCTATATGTGACTCACAACAACGTGGTATAAATGTGTCAAGCCCTATGAATGCAACACACAAAGGTGGTCCCTTAAATCTAGGTTTAATGTGTAAAAAAATAATACATATCTGGAAATATAACTGAACAGTAAGTTCTAACAAGTTATGCCATGTATCACAGTTTATTTTGGATAAAGAAAATAATAAATAATGCATAAAATATGAGCTAAAATAAATAAACAGCAAATGGCAAGGTGTCTTGCCTGGTAGGACGTCTGGTGTATTGTAATGATCAATGTGGCACGAACTGCAACTTCGGGTAACAACTACACAAGGTGTCCTCTGATGGTAGCACGGACAGTTTTATTGGATCCAGAAGGGTCAAATTAGTTAGGGTGGACATAAGGTAGTATAGAATTGGAAAAGGAATAGAAAGATTGGGATTGGTCATGGACATGAGGAAATTCAAAAGAAAATAATAATAATAATATATATTCTATTTTTTTGAAAACCATTTATAATACTTGATAAAATATTTTATGGTAAAACAAGCTTTGAGATAAGTATACAAAAATATAAAGATTGCTTTTAGGTAAAACCCAAGATTTGTGAAATATACTCCTTAGATGAAAGCTATAATTTTATTGGAAAAACTAATATTTGATAAATACATAAAAATATGGAAAAAAATGATTTAGGCTAAGATTCTATGCTTTGTAATGATAACTATGATTTTGATAGCATACTACACTTATATTTAGTCAAAATATTTTTAGAATAATATGTTTAAATTCTCTAAAAAAATTATCTTTGGCAAGAACCCTTAATTGTCAAAGTAAAAATATTATTCTTATTATATATATATATATATATATATATATATATATATATATATATATATATTGTAGAGAAACTATATTTACTTAGTAAAAATATTTAGTGGTAAATAATTAATTGTTACAATAAAAAAATGGGTTGAAACATACTAATAAAATGTACTTATTAATAACAGTAGTGTACTAATAAGGTTACAAATACATATATTACACTGACACCTACTTAATAATATAATAATAAATAGCAAATTGTTCTCCTCCTCGTTTGACGAGAGGGTGTAATAGTCAAAGAAATTTTTAAAAAAATAAATGAATCAGCAGAAGAAGAAGTGTGGGAACATAGGAAAAGAGGGAGAGAGAGATTGAAACGAGTGGGTTAGGGAGAGTGAGCGGAAGGAAGAATGTCGGAGAGGGAGGTTTGAGGAGAGGGTTTACCAGAGCTCGTCGGAGCTGAAGGTCGAGGGGTCGGTGGCTTCGGCCACGGCGAGCGGCTGCGGAGGCTGTACGGCAGAAAAAAAAGGGACGGCGGAGGCTAGCTAAGGGCTGGCGCTAGAGAGGAGGAAAGGAGGAGAGGTCAGGTACTACACCGGGACTGGCAAGGTGCGCGGAGTACGGCCGCCGCTGATGGCCGTGCGGGGAGTTCGTCGGCGGGTGGCCGGGAGCGCCACGACGTAGTTGGGTAGTGGAGCTCGCGTGCGGAGGTGGCGGAGGACCGGAGGAGTTGGAGGAGGCCAGCGACACTGGGGAAGCAGAAGGAAAAGAGCTGAGAGGAGGTTCGGGGGCTGGGCTCGGTGCACGGAGGTGCTCGCAGCGGGCCACGGCCGAGGGATGCGGGCGATGGGTGCGCCGAGGGCCTCGGGAGAGCACGGCTCTGGGACCTGGTGGCAGAGGCGCTAGCGTTCGGTTGCGATGGAGGGAGGTGCTCGCGAGCTGAGGCAGATGATGCCGGGTGGTGCCGACCACGGAAGGAGGCTCATGTGAGATTTTTGACTTTTGGGTCATGTGATGGTTACGGTGGTGGTTGATTTATATTATTTTAGGGTTTGGCCCAAAGTTTGTGGAGGTGTGGTGGTGCTCGGCCAAGGTGGCCGGAGTGACGGTGGCGTCCGAGGGGAGTGGTCGTGGGGAGTAGGGAGACGTGTCAGGTTGGCTGGGTTGGTTCACCGGAGTGGCGAGGTGGCTGCGGCTGGAGGTCGCCTGTGTGTGGCTGGGACTGTCGTGGGGGATGGCCGAGGTGGCAGTTGATAACGGGGTCGGCCAGGGATCAGGGTGAATCGAGACAGGGCTTAGGGTTTGATTTAGGGATTCGTTTGTGTCGGGGTATGTCCGACACAACAGAGAGGGTCGGGAGAGGTGTCCTGCGAGAAACAGAATAATTTGACGTTCGGGGTTGTCAGACGCAGGAAAATCAATGTACTTGTACAAGGGAATAAATAGTAGATGGGGTTAGGGGACACGGACACGATGCACAAACTTGGGTTGTAGAATTTGGAGTTAGAATTTTATGGGAAAAAAATGTGAAGGAGCCTCTCCTTATATAGGAGGTGGACTCCTAGATAGATAAGGGTTTGGATTCATTTAAATCCCCCACTAGATAATACGCTATTGAATTTAAATCAAATTTAAATCAATTCAATCAACAATAATCCAAATCTAATTCCAATTTAAATCTAAATAATCCAAACTCAAATTAAATATAAATTCTATCTTTAAATTTAAACTATTTAAATCAAATCCATAAAATCTAATCATAGATTTAAATTGCCATAATAATTTCAAATATATTTTCTAAAAATGCTTATAATAAATTGCCTCCGAAGGGTGGTAAGCCCCCGAAGGGTGGTAGCCCCCGAAGGGTGGTAGCCCCCGAAGGAGGGTACATAGTAGTCCCATAAATAGGGATTCTGGGGGTAACCCAACAGTAAAAGTCCCATAAATGGGGATTCTGGGGGTAACCCAACAGTGTAAGTCCCATAAATGGGGATTCTGGGGGTAACCCAACAGTGTAAGATTCCAGGAAGACTCTACGATCATAAGAGTATATGTCGTAAATGATCAAAGAACCAATGAAGTATAGTGATATGCCATGTAAGTGAAACACACAGAACATGTAGTACCCGATGCTCCCTAAGGATAACATCTCAAGAAAGGATCCATATAGTACCAATCCGTGTGACCATCGTGACAGTACAAGTAAAGTAATCTACTGCAGGAAATAATTCTAAGTAGGATATGAAATGATCAGAAAATGTACTCACCTGATATCTGAATGTCCAAGGTAAAGATACTGTCCGAGGAGAGGTGTCTGGCTCCTAATTAGAACAGTACAGGTCACAACATGTCCAGAAGGGTAATATAAAGCACTATAATGCATTCTACATGAATCTAGGTCAAACTAGGCCAAAGTCAACCCTTGGTCAACTCTGGTCAACTGTACTAGTCAAACTAGGTCAAACTAGGTCATGTCCTAACCCAGCAAGTCTTACTAGGCCTAACCAAGAGTATCCTAGCAAGCACACATCAATAAAAGGCTATACAAGCTAACATACACCCAACTCTATATAGCATGCAATTATTCAATACTCAAATAGGCAAGAATTCACATTGGATATACACTAAGTAATCTATTACTTTAAGCTATATATGTCTACACATATATACACATGTATATATTGGTATTCAACATTAGGTCTATAATCATGGCATTTTAAATGGTTACATAAACTTATATATTACAACACAATATGCTAACATATATATAATATACATACATAGCTAAGTTAACTATATTCATAAATACTTATTTAAGAGGCTATGTGTGTGTATGTGAACATGGCAAAGGGGCAAGTGAGGATTAAATGGGCATACATAGTGTATACATATCAAAGAGTGTCAAAGTGTAAGTGAACAATGTGTCAAGTGTGATAGTGTCAACATAGTGTAAGGGGGTACATGAGGTAATATAGGATTTGTGTTGACATAGAACATTACATCTCATTAACTTGTATATTGTATACATTACATCTATTATTACATTACATTCATGCTTGCATTCATTCATCATTCATTTATTCTCTTGTACCACTATATGCACCATACATTACATACTATGGAACCTACATATTCATTACAAGCCATACTTATACATGCTTACATTAGATAGGATACTTACACCTCATACATCATTTATTTAACCATTTACTCATGCTTGTATTCTCTATTTAATTACATAATGTATATACATTAACATGGTTTAAAATCAAATAGAACATTATATTACACACAAGGGTGTACAAAATGCATATGCCGAATAGTAACTCCTACTAATAATCAATACTGTACCATCTCAGCATGAATTAAAATCTAGGATTAAAGTATGTTATAGATCTCTGTGTTAGCTTTCCGAAACTTCAAACGGATCGCGTTTTCGTTTCCGAAAACTCCCGGAATCACGAAAACACCGAGAACACGTTTGTCTTTCATACAGCTGACACTCAAATAATTCTCCAGAAAGTTACACAAAGAATTAGGCCGATTAATACATGTTTTTGGAAAGCTAACTTCAATACGCTTCTTTTAAAAAAAACGGAAGATTAAACCGAGCTTTGAGCTAGATGTTATGACATTTCTAAGTTAGGGCTAAAATTAAAAACGTGGATAAAAATCATGACGGATTTGGGTAGTTTGAGACAAAAGAACACAAATATATAACATAATATATCAAGAACTCACTCTCTACACTAATATATATATATATGAGACACTATAAAACACATCTCCAATACAAAAATATGAGATTAAACATGTAATAATTCATTCATACATAACAACAACACATAGTGTGTCCAAATTTGGGATTTTCCTACATGGACACAACCACAATACAAAGGACACTCCTATGACCTCCAAATGGACACGAAATGGACACAAATGGAGATACAACCATGGGGGTCATTCCTATGGGTTCAAAATAGACCTATATGCATGAGGAAATGAAAAAAAGAAGGAATTTATACCTCCCGGTAGATCGAATCGAAGAAAAGTCTTCCCGGAGCGACACCGACACGTAGAGATTCCAAAAGGACACGAACGAGCTCCGAATCCTCCCAAACTTGGGTAGCTTCCTCCTTGTCTAGAATGGAGAAGGAAAGAAGAAGATTTGGTGGCAAAATGGATGGATTTGGTAGAGAAATTGCTAGGGATTGCTCTCTAGGAATTTGGGAAAGAACAAGAGAGAGAGTGTGGATGAGAATAATGAAATGAACTTAAGCCTATCCTCTCCCAAAGTGGCTGGCCATATGGGGCTATTTTTCCTATTATGATAAGGTCCAAAATGCCCCCACTAACCTATTCTATGAGTATTAGGAAAGGGCTAATTGGTTGGGGCTAAATTAGTCATTCTAAAGTCTCTAATCACACTAACCTTATCCATAATAATTAGTCTAACCTCTAACTAAAATATTTCTATCATGTGGACTAAAATTAATATCATGTGGGCCATGCCTAACTAGTGTGTGGGTCCCACTAGAGTCAAACTACACCCGGGTCCCCGTTTCAAGTCGGATTGAGTTAAAATTCGAACCCGACTCAAATAACCCCAAAACAATATCATAAATAATAAAATAATATCAAAACAATTCAAAGAGGTCAAATACAAAAATATCCTTAGGCCAAAATGACATTAAAATATCATAATCATATGGTTAGGCTCTAGGTCAAACAGTCTCTAGGGTTTCACTAGTAAAATGTCAAAACCACAAGTCATTGATTTAAATAATTTTAAAATGATTTAAAATTACCAAAAATCATATCATGAATTAAATATTATTATTAAAATAATTATAAACACAAAATTTCAAAATTACCCTCATTTGGGAAACTGGGTGCTACACCCGTGGCCATGTGTTTGACGATGGATCGTCACCTTCTGGCAGATCTGGAGAGCTTGGGCATAGAGGTGATAGTTCCTGGGTTCGAGGCGCAGATGTGGGGTCTGCAGGTACAGTCGGAGCTGATGGACAGAGTCAGGGCAGCTCAGTTTGAGGACGAGGCTCTGAGAGTCATCAGGGAGCAGGTCCAAGCATGACTGTTGGATGAGTTCTCTATAGCGGGGGATGGGTCGTTGGGGCATGGTACCAGATTGTGCGTGCCGAGCGGAGGACTTCGGGAAGAGGTTCTTCAGGAGGCGCACCGTTCTCAGTACTCTATGCATCCAGGAGCCAACAAGATGTATAGAGACTTGAGACAACATATTTGGTGGTATGGCATAAAACGTGAGGTGGCTCAGTTCATTTTGAGATGCTTAGTGTGCCAGCAGGTGAAGGTCGGGAGGCAGAGACCTGGTGGATTACTCCAGCCACTACCTATTCTTGAGTGGAAGTGGGAGCATATCACTATGGACTTTGTATCTGGGCTTCCGCGCTCTCCAGGAGGGAAGGATGCGATTTGGGTCATTGTTGATCGATTGACCAAATCGGCCCACTTTTTGCCTTTCAAAGTGGGTTTGTCGACGGAGAGGTTGGCCGAGATGTACGTGCGGCAGATAGTCCGATTCCACGGGGTTCTAGTGAGTATAGTCTCGGATCGGGACAGCCGATTCACTTCCCACTTCTGGAAGAGTTTGCAGCTTAGCTTGGGCACATCGCTCAAGTTCAGTACATACCACCCCCAGACAGACGGGCAGTCAGAAAGGACGATTCAGACCCTCGAGGATATGCTGCATACCTGCGTCTTGGACTTCGGGGGATCTTGGGAGGACCACCTTCACTTGGTAGAGTTTGCTTACAACAACAGCTACCAAGCCAGTATAGAGATGTCACCTTTCGAGGCTCTATACGGACGAAGGTGTCGTACTCCTTTGTCTTGGGATGATGTCGGAGAGAGGGTTTTGCTTGGCCCTAAAATGGTAGTGGATGCTGCAGAAAAGGACAGGTTTATCAGAGATCGACTTCGGGTGGCGCAGGATAGGCAGCGGCATTGGGCCGATAGCCACCGGAGGCCGTTGGAGTTTGAGGTATAGTCTAGATTTTTCTAGTATTTGAGTCTGATTGTGGTTGTTTTAGATCAAGCTTTAAGTCTTGTATTTTTGTTCTAGGTTGATGATCTTGTGTTTCTGCAGATTTCTTCGACGCGTGGCATGATTTGTTTTGGTGGCGGCGGGAAGCTTAGTCCATAATACATCGGACCATTCCGTATCTTGGGCAGGGTCGGTGCAGCGGCTTACCGACTGGAGTTACCGCCCGTACTAGAGGGAGTGCACTGCGTGTTCCACGTGTCACAGCTGAGACGATACGTGGCAGATCCCAATCACGTCTTAGACCACTCAGAGATCGAGGTGGGACCGACATTCAGCAATCCAGAGAAGCCGGTTGAGATCTTGGACCGAAGAGAGAAGGTGCTTCGGAACCAGGTCATTCCCTTGGTTCGCATTGCATGGAGACACCACTCTCCAGGCGAGTCTACCTGGGAGAGGGAGGATGACATGCGGGAGCGATTCCCATATCTCTTCGAACCTTGAGGTAAAATTCTATCTTTTTCTTTCCTTGTTCTATTCATGATTGCTGTGTTAGTTCTCATTCAATTTCGAGGACGAAATTTTTTAAGGAGGGTAGATTTGTCACCCCCAGTTTTCGAATTAGGGATATTTTCATATTTTTTTTAAGTTTTATAATTTTTAGGAATTTTATTTGATTTTATATGATTTTTAGGGATTTATTTGGTTTGGTTTGGATTTTATCCAATTCGGACTTAAGTTGGAGACCCGGGTAGTCTGGACCATAGTGGGACCCACCTACTAGCTGGGCTTAGCCCACATGCTATCCTAATTAGGCTAGAAACTATAAACCCTATTTTCATGGCTTAATTAGTCATTTTAGAGGCTTAATAAGTATTTAGAATTAAACCGAAACGAAACGAACCGAACCAAACCCCAACCAACCCAACCTAAGTCTAATGGGTTGGAGGCTTAGTGGATCCACACCCAAATCCACTAATCCCCCTATGGCCGGCCAACTAGGGAGCACCCCTCCCCTTTGCTTCACAACAAAGCAAACTCTCTCTCTCTCAAATTTCTTTCTTTCTTTCCAAGCTCTTTCTTTCTCCAAGAAACCCATTTTCTAGGTAAGCTTTTAATTCCCTATTTAATTCGCTTTAGCATTTATGGCTTCCACAATAATTGTAGAGGAGGTGATTCTCCACACTTTGCCCCTAGAATTTGTAGGTTTCCTAAAAATCTAGGTTAGAAGATTTATTTGGGAGTTTTCTAATTAGAGTGGTATATATATATATATATATATATATATATATATATATATTTTTTATATATATATATATATATATATATATATATATATATATATATATATATATATATTTTTCTAATTAGAGTGGTATATATATATATATATATATATATATATATATATATATATATATATATATATATATATATATATATATATATATTGATATGTATTTGGTGTCATGAGGATTGTGGTGGTGTGTGAGAGTGGTAGGAAGAGTGAGTGTGCTTGTGTGAGTGTGTTTGAGAGAGTGTGTGGTTGTGTGTGTGTATGTATATAAATATATATATAGATAAATGTGTAGATATATATATATATTTTTTTTTGTGTAGATATATATATATATATATATATATATATATATATATATATATATATATATATATATATATATATTATATATATATATATATATATACATATATATATAGAAATGTGTGTATAAAAAAAAATATATATATATATATATATATATATATAGAAATGTGTGTATATATATATATAGATAAATGTGTATGTGTTTGTGTATGTATATTTACATATTTACATATAGATAAATGTGTATGTGTATGTGTATGTGCATGTATATTTACATATAGATAATATATATATATATATATATATATATATATATATATATATATATATATAGATAATGTGTATGTATATTTACATATAGATTGTGTGTGTGTTTATACATATTTACGTATAGATTATTTTAGATCAAGCTTTAAGTCTTGTGTTTTGTTCTAGGTTGATGATCTTGTGTTTCTGTGGATTTCTCCGACGCGTGGCACGATTCATTTTGGTGGCGGCGGGAAGCTTAGTCCACGATACATCGGACCATTCCGTATCTTGGGCATGGTCGGTGCAGTGGCTTACCGACTGGAGTTACCATCCGCACTAGAGGGAGTGCACTGCGTGTTCCACGTGTCGCAGCTGAGACGGTACGTGGCAGATCCCAGTCACGTCTTAGACCACTCAGAGATCGAGGTGGGACCGACACTCAGCTATCCAGAGAAGCCGGTTGAGATCTTGGACCGAAGAGAAAAGGTGCTCCGGAACCAGGTCATTCCCTTGGTTCGCGTTGCATGGAGACACCACTCTCCAGGTGAGTCTACCTAGGAGAGGGAGGACGACGTGCGGGAGCGATTCCCATATCTCTTCGAGCATTGAGGTAAAATTCTATCTTTTCTTTCCTTGTTCTATTCATGATTGCTGTGTTAGTTCTCATTCAATTTCGAGGACGAAATTTTTTAAGCAGGATAGATTTGTCACCCCAAGTTTTTGAATTAGGGGTATTTTTGTCATTTTTTAAGTTTTATAATTTTTATTTGATTTTATATGATTTTTAGGGATTTATTTGGTTTGGTTTGGATTTTATCCAATTCGGACTTAAGTTGGAGACCCGGGTAGTCTGGACCCTAGTGGGACCCACCTACTAGCTGGGCTTAGCCCACATGCCATCCTAATTAGGCTAGAAACCATAAACCCTATTTCCATGGCTTAACTAGTCATTTTAGAGGCTTAATTAGTATTTAGAATTAAACCGAAACGAACCGAACCAAACCCGAACCAACCCAACCTAAGTCTAATGGGTTGGAGGCTTAGTGGATCCACACCCAAACCCACTAAGCCCCCCATGGCCGGCCAACTAGGGAGCACCCCTCCTCTTTGCTTCACAACAAAGCAAACTCTCTCTCTCTCTCAAATTTCTTTCTTTATTTCCAAGCTCTTTCTTTCTCCAAGAAACCCATTTTCTAGGTAAGCTTTTAATTCCCTATTTAATTCTCTTTAGCATTTATGGCTTTCACAATAATTGTAGAGGAGGTGATTCTCCACACTTTGCCCCTAGAATTTGTAGGTTTCCTAAAAATCTAGGTTAGAAGATTTATTTGGGGGTTTTCTAATTAGAGTGGTATATATTTATATATATATATATATATATATATATATATATATATATATATATATATATATATATATATACATATACATATATATATATATATATATATTATATATATATATATATATATATATATTGATATGTATTTGGTGTCATGAGGATTGTGGTGGTGTGTGAGAGTGGTAGGGAGAGTGAGTGTGCTTGTGTGAGTGTGTTTGAGAGAGTGTGTGGTTGTGTGTGTGTATGTATATAAATATATATAGATAAATGTGTATATATATATATATATATATATATATATATATATATATATATATATATATATAATATATATATATATATATATATATATATATATATATATATATATAATATATATATATATATATATATATATATATAGATAAATGTGTATGTGTATGTGTATGTATATTTACATATAGATTGTGTGTGTGTTTATACATATATAGTGAGATAGATTGAGGGATATAAGAGTATATATATATATATATGTGTATAGGTATATATATATATAGATATATATATATATAAAAAAAAAAAAATAAATATATATATATATATATATATATATATATATATATATATATATATATATATATATATATATATATATATATATATATATGGATATTTATATAGAGAGAGATAGGAAGGAAGGTAGAAGGAGAAATAGAAGAAGAAGGGCAACTGCAGCAGCAGCATTGGCAGTAGCTGCAGCAACATGCGCAGCAGTAGCAGTGGCAGCAAGGGCCACAGCAGCAGCACCAGCAATGGCAGCAGCTGCAGTAGCAGTCCCCCCTATTTAGCCCCTTTAAGTCCCCTTTTACCCCCCTTAAACCCCATATATATATATATATATATATATATATATATATATATATATATATAAGGATATATATAGAGAATGGAGGAAGAGAATGATAAGAAGAAATAGAAGAAGTTTAGAAGAAGAATAGGAAGAAGAAATTAGAAGGAAAAAATAAGAAGAAGTTAGGAAGAGAAAGAATAGGAAAGTATGAGAGAAAGGAGATTCGGAATGAGAGGAAGAGTTAGAAAAAGAAGGATTAGGAGAATAGGAATTAAGGAAGGAGAATTAGAAGAATAGGATTTAGAAGGAGAATGAGAAGTAGAAGTGTAGGAATACAATTTAGAGAATTTTGAGTTAGAGGGTGAATCGGAGCTCCGAGTGTCGGAATGAGATAAAACTTGGGGGCGACCTAGAATACGTGAATTAGACTTTATGGGTAGGCTCCCGAGTTGAAATTAGGATTGTAGGTCACCGGTATCGCGCCGTACCATTGCGTATCGCAAGAAATTCGAGATACCGGCAATAGGCCGTAAGATGGACTAGACGTCCATTTTACCTAGGTATCTTGGTAGGTAACGTATGTATAGGCTAGTACCCTACTACCCTAGGGAGCACAGGTTAAAATACCAAGCGTAGGTAGGCTAACTTGATATTCACCTAGGCTAGAAATTTACCTTAGAAAGGGTAAATTAGGATATTGGCCTACGGCCAAGATACGGGTTTAGAAGTCCAAGATCGACTTGGATATGGGTTTTAGAGGTTGGTAATGATTAGAAATAGTCGCCTAGACCTAGTTTTGACCTTGGTTGACCACGGTTGACTTTTTAGACCAAAAGTCAACTATGGGTCAACACTTCACCCAATTTAGTCCCAAATTCCATTAGACTTGAACGGTTGACCAAAAGTCAACTATTAGTCACCATTGACCTAAGATTGACCTAGGGTTGACCTAGGGTTGACCAGAGTTAACCCGTTGACAAAAAGTCAACTGTAAGTTAACTTTTGACCTAGTTTGATTCAGATTGAATTTCAATACTCTCCCATGACCAAAGTTGACCCAACTAGACTTGTCTTGACCTAGAATGACTTAATCGGGTTTAATTTGATTTGACTTTACTTCCTAAATATAGTATTGATACGTCTTGTTCTCTATAGGTCCTTGAGACGCAGCATTGGATCCCGTTGACATATTATATCTTATTACAGGCGAGTACATTCTCTGACACTTTTCTAATTTACGATGATTGTTATAATTCATGTAATTAGTGTAGATATGCTTGTTCGATCTCGACACATTGGTCACACGGATTGGTATTCATGGATCCCGACATGAGATGTTATTCCTCGTTATCTTGGTATATCTTGTGCAAGCTCCCTTGTAGTTCTTGTGTAGTATATGGACACCGATTCTCGAGGAGACTTGCTCCCTTCTCGTAGAATCCCGTGTCATAACGTGTCTTGCTTGGATCCACTCTACCAGTCGGGGACGGGGAGTACTAGTGTAGATGTGTGGTCAATACCCGCCTTGTATATATTGTGAACCTTGTGAATGCCAATCCTACACCACACGTATGATTGGATAAATCATAACATTGTGCAGACCCAATCCGGCCACATGTTGTAGCTAGTACTCACACACCTAGATATATGATTCTTGATTCTTGTACATACCATGATCAGTTTACTTGTCTTGTTCTAGCTCTAGATTTACAGCTTACCTTGCCATGATACTCACATGTACATCCCATGATCTTCTTGTATATACTCTCTATTTACAGTCTTATAGCTTTTGTCATATATTGTGAATTGTTGTTAGTAGATTGTACTCGTTCCATCCTGACTGGATATGTTGACAAAATATTATAGATGCTGATGAGGGGGATTAGTGTACCTACTACGGTCCGGATGACGTAGTGGGCATAGACTTGGAGACCTTGGTCCAGCAGGGCTTAGCTCCGCCTGACGAGACTTTACCTATTGCTTAGTTAGAGTAGGTCTTTTGCACTGGACCTTGTCTCCAGCTACTTTTGAGACTGTTATTATTATGGATTGTATTAGAGACTTGGACTTGTATATTATTTGTGTTGGATTTGACAGGTTATATTTTATCGTCTTGTTGTCTTTATCTTTCAGTCTTTATTTTATCATCTTAGAGTTGTGATTGAGCACTCATATATATTCATTGCTTGTCCTCCGTTCGGAGTTGACCATATTCTCGACAGGTTTTTGATATATATATAAACTATTGTTAGAGTAGAAAACCTACAGCGTTCCACGCCGTTTTTACGGTGAGGGCTGGGCGTTGTCACGTGCACGTGCCCTTACAGCGGGTGCGGGTCGTGACAGAACCCGAGAAGAAACCGCAGTATATATATATAATCGTGACAGAACCCGAGAAGAAACCGCAGTATATATATATATATATATATATTTATATATATATATATATATATATATATATATATTTTTTTTTAAATATATATATATATATATATATATATATATATATATATGTATAGAACGAGAGAGGGATCTCTCATAAACCCTGAGCCAAACACTAACCCGAGCAGCTCCAAACCGGCACCCCGTGCACGTGCGTGTGTACCACCGCAGGTGACCTCTGGCAGGCCAGGCGTAGCGACGAGGCGGCAACCGCGCTGCAGAATAGCACCAGCAACAGCAGTAGGCACCCTGTGAAGCTAACTTCATAACGACGATTCGCGACGATCGCTCGATCGATTCGCATGTCATCTTCAATGTTATGTCCCTAACCTATACCACTATATTTTCCTTCAAATAGATCCCATCGTTATGCGCTAGTTTCTTCGAAAATTCGATCTAAAGATCGATAAAAAACGGCCAAAACAGAACGTGTATACAGTCCCAAAGACCCAACTTGGAAGGCATTTTATGATCTGTGTGTTAGGAGTTTTAGAAAACTAATTAAAGGCAGTTATAGACAACATATAGGGATTCACAACCCTTTTTGTGGATTTGGAAATCATCGACTACGTGTCAAGAAATCGAATCCTAAAGTTACCAAAAAACTATTTAAAAATAGTAAATTCCTTCGATAAGACGTGCGTTCCGCCAATCTGGGCGACGTGGTCACGAACCGAAAGCATCAAAAGGTGCATAATGGCTTTGCGGACGTGTGGGCTTTGACGGAATTCAAATTGGTTGCGTGTGCGCGACGAATTTGATGCGTATCCGTCAAAATTCACCGTATCGACCTCTGTACAAATTTCCCAATTACTTTGTGCACGTTCGTCAGATCGAGAAAAAACTTACGCCAACAGGACCGTATTATTTTTTTGGTCCTGTATGCCACGTTTGGTCCGATTCTGAGATAGTTGACCGGATTACCGTTTTGCGGGCCCCACGGTTCGACTCAACGGACGATTTTGTGCATGGCCCACCGAAATCTAACTTTTGACATACAGTTGGGTTCATATCGAAAAACCGAACCTATTGATATATAGTTTGACAACTTTAGAGACCATAGACTTTGGCACGCTTTTCGGTGCAAAGCGGATCCAACGACGGATGCCGTTTTGACCCGAAATTATCGTTTTTCTCATGTGTCCAGAATTGGACTTAAGGACAGACAATTATAGCTAATTTGACTATTCTGAAAATATTGGTAATATTTATTTCAGCATCCGAAGACTTTTTCATGTGTTGACTGTTGTGGCTCACTGAGTGGTATAGTATTATCGGTTTCACCAGCACTGGACCTCAAGCGAGTACATCTCTGATAGTTCTCATATTTGATTATCTCTATGAATCATGTACGTAGTAGTGTTTTACATTAAAATTCCATTGGTTCTTGACACGATGTTACACGAGATAGTAGTTATGGATTCTTTACATGTTGTTCGTGACGAATCTATTATCGTGTTCGTAACCTGTTGGGATCCATGAGTACTAGTTGGGCGGAGAAATACTCTAGACGTGTAAACAAACCCAAAATTATTCTTGCCTAATAGCAGTCGCACACTTCACGTGCGGGGTGCCGGATCTTATTCTTGCCTAATAGCAGTCGCACATTTCATATACGGGGTACCAGATTTACCCTTAGCCGTTTACATATCGAAATAGTATTTTAACTCACTAGATAGATACAGTGTCTGGTTCTACAGTATACATTGCTGGTTACAGGTTTTCTCTGTTTTAGTACTCATTTGCCTTGTTCACCATGCTCAGTTTCTGTCATGATTCTATACTTGTCTTTGCGTCGTATATTTCATTATTATTTACAGATTTATGGATTTCGTCATTTATTGAATCTGTTGTGAGATTGTACTCATTCCATTTCTGACTGAAAACCAACATTTTTCAGGTTAGCCGCGATCACTTTTAGCATTGGGAAGGCTTGGGTATGCTAAGGTCAACCTAAATAGTTGAATTAGTTGTCTTTTTTTATTTTTGAGACATTGTATATTCTAGCCAATGTGAAGTTGTAAAACCTTGTAAATTGTAAACTTGATTTAATAATGTGAATGAGCAATAAATATATATTTTATGATTTTGAGCATATTGGCCGTGACAGCGTTCTACCGCCGACTCTGCGGCATAGGCTGGCTTGGACACGTCTCGTATCCGAAAAGTGGGTGCGGGTCGTGACAAGTTTTTGTGGTGGCCCATGCAGGCCAGTTTTTGTAAATTATGCAAACTTGTAGTAGTACTATATTAGTCGTACTACTGCGAGCCTGCGAAATGCTCATTCACAACTAGGAGTAAATCAACTTTAAGAGAATGGTTAGGACTAGGAGTCCCTAAGTTAAATTGACATTTGGGTAGTTAAGGTTGCTACATAGGCCTCACCGAATTCTAAATCCTATTAGATAATTTCATAGAAGGATGCACTGTTGTATACTGATTCGATAGTATTTCTAAAGAGGGTAGATTCGTAACCCCTCTTTCCGAAAGTTTGGAAAATACTCTTTTATTGATTTGTTTGGACTAAAATATGATTTTTATAATTTTGTAAATATTTATTATAGAAGGCCTTAGTCACGGTTAAGTTTCGGAGTGCAGGATAACCAGCAATTTTGGCACTAAGAGTGTGGTCGAGTGCTTTGACTAGTGTTCTAGCCATGGTAGAGGAGGCCGAGTCATAGGTGTGCACTAACTAAGAAAACCAGGCCAAATCGTGACATAACCCTCGGAATAATTCAATTACTTATTATTAAGATTATTGGCTTTTAGAAGACCTGGTTGTTCCAAACTAGCCCGAACCCAACCCAAATCTTGGTGGTCATGTAGTGCGACCAACGTCGTCCATGTAGATATATAGATGTATATATATATTTTTTGGTAGTCCATTTCTAGTATTGGGAATAATTTCTATAAATTATATATTGAATATAATATATGTACTATTGCTATTTAAATTTGCATTTTCTTGGAAATAGGATAACCTCCTCTTAGAATGATAATTTGAGATTTTTGGAATTTACTTAGGCTATACATATATATTTGTGTATGAATATATTCATAATAGGTAGACATGGTGCTTATTACATATTTTCCCTCGATCTTGAATATTAGAGAAATATAAATTTAAGTTTATATTTCTTTTGCCCTCGGCCATTTTCTTCTAATCATGATCAATTGTACAAGTTTATCTTGTCTTTTCTAAACATTGTCGTATCATAAGTTCGTATCACTTATATTCTTTTCCTTGGACCTAAGGAATTATTTTCAAATAACATCTCCCTCATTTGTCTATTAATCTCGAGTTAAGTTTTTAGATTCAAAGATTTTCCTCTCAAACGTTGCATATTGAATATCCGTGAAATAAGGGTTATAAATTTTTTACTTATCTTGCCTTCGACCATGTCCTTCCTAGTCAATCGTTTAATTTTCAAAAAAAAAAAACTGATACCTCCCCTTCAAGGATGGATACGTACACTTTCCTATAATGATCAATTTGTTCAAATTTCTAGCTTTCTCCATCATGGTCAATTTGTTTCAGGATTTTTGAACCTCCGTTGAGATTTTAATGATGTAGTTGAATGGATGATCGGTGACTTATGATGGCAGACAACCGCGTACTGTCGCCACTTATTTGACTTATGGAGACTGTGGGTTCACTGCAGCCAGCAGCGCACTGGCGAGACATGATCCCTAAGTTGAAGTAATCTCGAGTAAGTATAAGTTATCGAATGTTGCCAAAGCTATATCTTGGTCGTCCTTTCTTCGTCTTTATGTTGTTATGTCCAGATTGTATAGAGTTGATAGGGTATTCGTTACCGTAACCTTGCTTGAGTCGTGGAATCAAGAGTTTATTGCAGCTAGTTGTACACTGTGAGGCATAAATTCTCGGTAAAATGATTTCGATCATGTTTACGAGTTTCGAATACCATAGAGACTACGCCTTATTGGCATATAACTATTAAGTTTTTAAATTGATTTGTGCTTATTTCTAGTCACAATCTTCTCAATAAATCAGTAATTCTCCATTCCTTTCTTATCCTTCTATTTTTTAGATTGTCATCTTTTAATGTAATTCGACTGGATTTATAAACTTATCTAAATTTTAATTCTAAACTAGTGCCTAAATAATTAGGGGATAAATTTTTAAGCATTTTTGGATTTGATCATCCTTGAACAATTTCGATCATGACTAGACTCCTTATTATGTTTCGATCGAGTCAATTTGTATCCTTTCCTAGGTTTGATTCTATGATTATGCCTACACAATCGTTCGTGTTAGAACGATTTCGATTAGATCATCCTTAAAATACTTTTTGATCACGACCAAATTATTCGATTCTATTTCGATCGTGCCAATTTGCCCATCATCCTAGAATTCAATTCCATGATCGTGCCTAAATAATTTTGTTCAACTAGTTGTTCGTACCAAGAAGATTTCAATCTTGATCGATCTTACACCATTTTTATCGAGACTAAACCATAAATAAGGTTATACTTTCATTCCAACTATGGTCATGACTATTTGATCATAATCCTGCTCGTGCCGACTTCCTATTTTCACCCTGCTTAGATGACTTGCACGATTAGCCTTGATCGTGACTGCATCTTAAATGCGACTAAAATCATGTTTAGATTTCATCGGGAACATTAGTCATTTCTTAAAAGGCTGGTAATGACTCAACCAGGCTGACCATAGATTGGTCGTGCCCAACCATTTCACCCTTAATCATTCTTAAAAACATTTGCTTGTCAACTAGACCATTTGACCGAATACTAGTCGTACCAAATCACACTCTCCTTTTGTTTAGTATCTTTGTCATTTTCACGCATGAATAATTAGATCATGAATCATATCACTCCCTTGATTATACCCTTCGTCGTTCTATTCATATCAATTAAAAATTTGGTTCCTTGATTATTCTTCATAGTCGTGCCTAATCGTGCCCTTTGAAATTTTGGAGACAAAATATTCTAAGGTGGGTAGAATTGTAAACCCACATCCCTAATTTCAAATGTTTTATTTTGTTTTATTTTAATAAATTTTGGTTAGAAAATAGATTTCATTTGTAACCACTATAGAATATATTTGGATGACAACAAAATTTTTGTCAAACCATTTTTGATTTAGAATTTATAAAATATCGTTTAAATTATTTGCTAATATTAATTATCAATTAAATTCATTTTGTTATATTATAGTTAGTTTGATTCAGTCTTAGACTAACAAAGATATGCATTATTTAAATAATATATACCATATTTTCCATGCCATTTGATAAACATATTATTCATTTAAATTATTATTGTATTATATTTAGATTCGATCAAATGTATTTTTTAATATTTTAATAAAATCTTGAATTATTTCTGAAATCATTATGGATTGATTTTGATTTGTTAAATCCAATATTTATTTAAATCTTAGAAAGAATTGATAATCCTAGTCCTTAAATTCTAGGATAAATCATTCTAAGGTGGGTAGGTCGTAAGCCCACTTTCCGTTTTCTTATATTCTCCATTTAGTTTATTTTAGTTTTATTATTTTTCCAAAATTGGGAAATAATTTTATTCTATTTCTAATTTAGATATTTTGAAAAAAAAGAGTGAGGAGAGATTTACAAAACTTTAGAAGAGATTTTATTCCAAGATTATTTGAATTACTATTTTATCAAGGGTTATATTAAATTCAAATTATTACTCTATTATTTTAGAAAATATTGTATTCGTGAAAAATATACAGCTATAAATATCTGAATTATTCTTAACAATATTTTGACAATTGATTTTACTACAAGAATTATTTAAAGTAATAGGTATTATTTTAGACAATATTTTATGAATGATTTGGGGCATGATTGGGTCAAATCCCTAGTATCCCTTTTCCGGAGTTTCAGAAAATTCTTATTCATTTATTTATTCACATATTTTATTTGTCGGGGTTGAAGGCAGATTTCGTCGACACTTTGTTTATGATTATTTTTCTTAGCAGACTTGTTTCAAAGTTAAAGTTGAGAGAATTTTAGGGCTTTTAGTGTTTCAAATATTTTCTCCTATTTTATTTATTTTATTCGATCAAGTTCCTTTTTCATAAGTTTCTACTACCGTTCTCCAATCCACCAAGTCTGCCTATCCTAGTAGTCCTTAAATTCGAGGACGAATTTAATTCTAAGGTGGGTAGATTTGTAATCCCCTATCCAAAATTTTCATATATTTTTATTTTATTTTATTTACGATTGTTTTTTATATAAATATTTAATTAATTGATTGTTATTGAAGGCCCTTAGTCATAGTTGAGATTTGGAGTACAAGGTGACTAGGAATCATGGCACAAATAGTGCAGTTGCGTGCTTTGGCTAGTGTATTAGCTATGCTAGGGAAGGTCGAGACATAGGTTTGTTCTAACTAGGAAAACCAGGCCAAGTTGTGACTTAACCCCTATAAATGGTTTAATTATTTATAAATCTATTTTTGTTGAATTGTAGGAGACCCGGTCGTATCGATTTAGCTCGGACTAGACCCGAACCGAAACCGAGTCCATGTAATCTTGTAGTGCAACCAAAGTCGTCCATGTAGACGTACATATCATATTGCATTTATTAATTTTGATTGTCCAAATAAGCATTTCATATATATATTATATATATATATATATATATTTTTTTTTAATATATTATATATATATATATATATATATATATATATATATATATATATATATATATATATATATATATATATATATATATATATAATAAAATATATATATATATATATTTATATATATATATATATATATATATATATATATATATATATATATATATATATATAAATATATATATATATATATATATATATATATATATATATATATAATATATTTTATTGTTATTGAATTGATATTCTATTTTTAGAAATAGGATAAAAACCATATTAGTTACCCTTGTGCAGTTGGCGATATCTAGGCTATACCTGCAATTTCAAGTACATCTAGCATTGAATTACTGTATTTTGTTCTCCTACATTTTGTATTATTATTGTTAAGACAAATGACGTGTATATATACGCATATAATTATTACTGGTTATCTCTATTTTGATAATAATTATATTTTATATCGGTGTACATATTGTTATAATACCCTATACTAGGAAGATTTAATATTGTGATTTTTCATAGAAAATTGGAAGTATTATATCATGTGTGTATATATATATATATATATATATATATATATATATATATATATATATATATATATATATATATATATATATATATATATATATATATATATATAATAAGATATATATATATATAACAAGATATATTGTATAAATTATTGTATGTATTTATTGCATTGTATGTATATAGATATAGTACACATGTATATATATAATTGCATATTTCTTTTATATATGTATATATTTATACCCACCCATATACACATATATTAGAATAAATAAGAAAACCACACCCAAAGAAATTCCCTAAGCAAAGCCAAAACCAAGAAGTAAACCCATCACCACAAACCTGAGCATCCTCCCACGAGGCCGATCCCGAGAAGAAACCGCAGTATATATATATATATATATATATATATATATATATATATATATATATATATATATATATATATATATATATATATATATATAAAATATATATATATATATATATATATATATGTGTATGTATAGAACGAGGGAGGGATCCCTCATAAACCCAAAACCAAACACTAACCCGAGCAGCTCCGCCCCGGCACCCCGTGCGCGCTGCCGCAGGTGACCTCCGGCAGGCCTGGCGCAGCGGCGAGGCGGCAACAGCGCTGCAGAACAGTGCCGACAATAGCAGTAGGCACCCTGTGAAGCCAACTTCACAACGACGGTTCGCGACGATCGCTCGATCGATTCGCGTGTCGTTTTCAATGGTATGTCCCTAACCTATACCACTATATTTCCCTTCAAATAGATCACATCGTCATGTGCTAGTTTCTCCGAAAATACGATCCAAAGATCGATAAAAAATAGCCAAAACAGAACGTGTTTACAGTCCCAAAGACCCAACTTGGAAGGCATTTTATGATCTTTATGTTAGGAGTTTTAGAAAAATAATTAAAGGCAGTTATAGACAACATATAGGGCTTCACAATCCTTTTTGTGGATTTGGAAATCATAGACTACATGTCGAGAAATCGAATCCTAAAATTTACCAAAAAACTATTTTAAAAACAATAAATTCTTTCGATATGACGTGCGTCCCGCCAATCTGGGCGACGTGGCCGCGACACTACCAGAATAGGCTGAATTAGCGACGTCCAAAAACGTCACTAATAAGTAAAATACGTCGCTACATATATTTAGCGACGTAGTTAGCGACGAAAAAAGTAGGTCGCCGAAAAGCTAGTCGCAGAACAAAAGTTCGTCGCCAATCGTCGTTGTTGCAACGAATTGTCTACGACGCTAAAACGTCGCAAACTTAGTGACGTTCGACGACATTTACAGTACGTCGCCAACTTAGCGACGCATCCAGCGACATCTATTCGCCGCATGTAGTGACATGGCAAGGTTTGCCACGTCAGCACGTTGAGCGACGGGCCGTCGCAGTTAGCGACGTACCGATACATATTTGTGACATACTTCCGCGTTACAAAACCATCGCAAAACGTCGCAAACCGTCGCTAATATGTTGGAAAATTAAAAAAAATATAATACAGTTTTCAAATCCTGCACACTGCACTTTACATACAGTTTAAACACTAATCTGGAAATGGAAGATGATAAAAATGTATTCAAATCCTGCACACTGCACACTGCACTTTACACTTTACAGTGCACTTTATATCATCACAAACATCATCACAAACATAAATATATTCAAATCCTGCATACTGTACTTCATAGACACACATCATCACAAACATCCAATAGAGTCAAATAAAAATGGGAGATGATAAAAAGTCTCCCACCAAGTGTATAAACAAAAGTGTACCAACAAACAATTTGCCCATTGGGCCAATATATACAACTCATAAAAAAAACAATAAAATCACTGAGGACCCCTGCTGCACATCTGAGATAGCATGAACTCATACTTTTCCTGTGTGAGCTGCACCATAGGGGCAGTAGGACGCAGTGCAACGTCTGGAGTCGGCACCGTCGATGGACCAGGAGGACGTATCTGCTCCAGATCTTGCAGTCGCTCAGCATGCGCAGCAAGGGTACTCACCATCCTCTGAGAACTTGCCTCAAACGAAGTATGTATCTGAGTGAGTGAGGCAGACATGGTCCTTTGCGATCCCTCCAGCTTGACCTGTCTACGCTCTATGCGCTCTGTAGACTCGGTGAGTGTGTGCAAGCTGGCAGCTGTAGCCTGCTGCAGACTGTCGACCGCATTAAATCGTCCGGTGATTATCGGATCGTCGCTTTGTGGTATGGTGATCAGAAATCTGCTGCTACAACTCGCGACGCAGCTCATCGATCTAACGATCAATATCCTGAGCTCGTGATGACGCCTGCGAAGCTGGAGACTGCGCACTGACAGAGGGGGCCCGGGATGACTCTGAAGCCAAATAGGCGCCGTAGGATGCCGTACTTAGTACGTACCCTTCTGAAGACCACCAACGGCGATCATCCAGAGGTCGTTCGACGATGGAGCTGTAGGCGGCTGGAAGGAAGTACCAGCCCCTCCCTCTGCTGGCGCACTAGCAGCAGCTGCTGCCTCCTCTTGTAGCCGAAGAAACTCGACCTAGAACAATTTTTGCTAATGTCTAAGAATTTGCTAAAGTCTATATTGATATCTATTTTCCTATTTTCTAAATTATAGTAAATTGATATAAAGAATAGAACGTACATATGCCTGCGTCGCCCTCTCGTCAATAAACTCCCCAGCCCTCCGATGGGTGACCAGGAAGATGGTCACCATGTTGGGGTCCTCACCCTTTTTTACCCGTTAAAATATATTATCTATTATTAGTATTAAACATTCTATCCAACTATATATAAAATGATGTTCGTCATAGGAAACGTACTAGACGACAAAATTACTCTGTCATAGGAATGGAGCTACCACACCACTTATTGGCGCTCGACCGTGCCACCTTGGCCTTGTCAGACCGCTCCTGGTACCTGGCCTCGCCGAATCTAGCCTTCATTGCAGTCCACTACTCTGGCGTGATCCAACATTGGATCGGCTTTCCGGAGCGATCACGAGACTTCTGGTCGTGGATCACATCATGGATGAGCTTGCCTACGACGGCAGAAAATTGGGCCTCGATCATCGCCGCTCGATGTGGTGGATAGAAATAGGTCCTCTACAAGAAGTAAAATAGAAAGAGTTTTATAATATACACAAATGATTATTAAAATTTAAAAATAAACAAATTTTTTACCTTGAAGTGGGCCAACCAAAAGGCCTTCCTATCTGCGGGAGCATCTGAGTAGTTAATCCAAACCCCACCATAGTTCTGCCTCAGAAATAACCCCAGCTGTCTCTGTACTACAGGAGGCCGATATCTATACAATAATAAATTTTATGAATATATATGTACATATGATCATTTGAGAAATATATATTAACTAATTAACTTACTTCGTAGGCCCGTCCGTCCAAATCTCCATACGCGTCTCGTCCGGAGGAGCGCATGGGGGGTCGCTCTCACCTCCTGCCTGACCAGGATCAGTCTGATTATCGTCCTCCATATGCTCGGCATCGGCTCTCCCCATGGAGCCGTCGGCAGGAGGAATGCTGGACGCGGGAGGAATGCTGGACGCGAGAGGAATACTGGACGACGAGGAAGGAGTTGCCAACCTGCTGGAACTGCCCTGTCCCGGTAATGGACCGGGAACAGAATGGTACACTGGCGTACTCGGAGATGAGGATGATGGCACAAAATCTGTATCCCCAACCTGACGCACAAGGGACTGCCTAACATAATATCCTCCGCGTCGTCCGGGTCTAGTCATACCTGATAATAACATATGACAATAAAACAAATATACATATTTATATGATAGGCAACACAGATTTTTGAAAAATATCATAGTCACAAAAGTGTCGCTAAAGTGTCAAATATGATGATAAAACAAACGTACAGATTTAATCCTCTTTTGAAAATTCATCTAGTTCATTTAGCTTATCATCTTCTTCTTCCTCCTCCTCCTCCACATCTTCACTTTCATCTGTATATTCCTCTTCAGATAATTCTACTTCTTCTACACAATTAGATGTGTAATGAGGAACTTCCGTCGTGTCCACTTCTATAATATTTATTATAAGAGGTAGTTCATCCTCTTGATAAGCTATATCATCAACCTCAAAGGTATTTCTAGCTTTAGTCTTGCATACTGCCTACCAGTCTGACCTTGTTGTTCTCCGTTTAGGATAACTTGTGAAGTACACGAGCTGAGCCTGACTTGATAGGACAAATGGTTCATAGGCTTGATATCGACGTCGATAGTTTATATCCACAAGACCGTGCTTGTCTACTTTCCAACCTTGACCTTCAATCGGATCGAACCAATCACACCTGAATAACACAATCTTAGCAGGCTCTATTCCATAACAATATGTCAGCTCCACAATCTTCCGTAGGACGCCATAGAAATCGTTGCCCGTATCAACGTCTTTGTAGTTCGAAGATCTGATACACTAACAGCTGTTTTTGGTGGAATCGAGATCCACAAAGTTGTCTCTGATCGGGCAAGTTGTTGACTTGAACCTAAACCCATTCACACAGTAGCTTGGCCATATTTTTGCAGCATAAATTAGTCCCTTGGCTAGCATTCTAATAGACTCATTCTCAAGTCTTGCGTATGGACGATCGACCTAAATACTACGAAAAAAGAAATTAAGCTCATTCTCAAGTGCATATACAGAAAGCTAATTACAGAGTTCTCAAGTCTTACATATGCACTCAACCATGATAGGAAATAACGCTTCATTTCTTGTTCTCGTTCTTCTTCTGTTATGTGTGGCCTACCTGACCTCACATTATCATTAAATATGCTGAAAACAACATCGTTCAATTAATGTAATAGTATAATAATCAATACTATTAAAATAATATAGACGTATTAATTACTTATCCCTCCAACTTCTCTACTTCATCATCATCACAGTTGAGTAATACATACACCTGAGCAGCCCTTAGCTCATCATCGTTCATATATCTCTTCTTTATTTTACCCGATGGCTTTCCTGGAGCATTGAATACCTTCAGTATTGTATCATTACATTCATGATCTCCGTCGTCATTTCTAGAAGCTCTCGTTCTATTAGTTGCAACATGAGGCTTGAAATACATCGAACAAAAGTATGTAATCTCCTCGAGAACATAGGCTTCACAAATAGAACCCTCGACCCGTGCCTTATTTTTTACCTTTCTTTTTAGGTGATTCAAATGTCGCTCGAATGGGTACATCCATCGATATTCGATGGGTCCACCAACACGTACCTCATAGGAAAGATGAATCGGCAAATGCTCCATAGAGTCGAAGAATCCAGGAGAAAATACCCTCTCTAGCTTGCACAGTGTTACCGCAATGTCATTCTCTTGCTTTTCTAGATGATCAACGAGTAATTTATTAGAACAAAGATCCCTGAAAAATATGCTAAGCTCCGTAAATGGATCCCAAACTACATGCGGTAAGAATTCCCAAAATACAATCGGAATTAACCTCTCCATGAATACGTGACAATCGTAGCTCTTCATACCCGTCAATTTGTTTTCCTTCGGATCGACACATCTTCTCAGATTTGACACATATCCGTCTAAAACTTTTAGGCCTTGGATGTCCGACAAAGTCTCACTTTATCCTCTTTGTCCAGTGAGAAAATTGACTTCGGCAGGAACTGTTTTCCATTCTCCTCTATCAAATACAACGCAGGGCGTTTGCATATTTCTTCTAAGTCCAACCTAGCCTTGGGATTGTCTTTCGTTTTTTCCTTTATGTCCATCACAGTATTAATTATGTTATCAAACACATTCTTTTCAATATGCATGACATCAAGACTATGTCTGATCAGATTGGTACTCCAATATGGCAGATCCCAGAATATGTTCCTCTTTGTCCAGTTATGATCTCTACCAAATCCATCGCACTTGTACCCACTTGTAGGATTTTCGATCGCACTTGGAAAATCTCTAACCTTCTCCTATATCGTGGCTCCGTACCGCCTTGGCGGTGGATCACCCTTCTCTACAATGCCGGCACAGAATGCATTCCTTTTCCTTCTGAACGAATGATCTTTTGGCAAAAATTGCCGATAACAATCAAAGAAGCACGGTTTTCCTCCGTGTTTCAAACGGAAAGCCTTAGTACAGTCCATGCAATACAGACATGAGAGACGACCATGAGTACTCTATCCAGATAACATTTCATAGGCCGGAAAGTCGTTGATGGTCCACATAAGGGTTGCCTTCATCTGAAAATTTAGCTTCCTGGAAACAACGTACGTGTTAGCGCCTACTTCCCATAACTGATTCAACTAATCTATCAAAGGCTGTAAGTACACATCAATGTTCCTTTTGAGATTGTTCGGACCAGGAATTATAACGGTTAGAAACATGTACTGAGTCTTCATGCACATCTAAGGCGGTAGGTTATACGGAGTGACAATCACAGGCCAGCATGAATACTGGGATCCCGAAAGACCAAAAGGAGTAAAACTGTCAGAAGATAGCCCCAACCTGACATTACGCGGATCTGAAGCAAAATCAGGATACACTTGATCAAAGTGCTTCCATGCTTCTCCATCGGATGGGTGATCCAACACTCCTTTAATCTGTTCTCGCATGTGCCAACTCATATTTTTGGCCGTCTCTTTCACCATAATTAATCTTTGCAACCGCGGCATTAAAGGCAAGTAGTACAATGAATCAGTCGGTCTTCTTGCACCGGTAGACCTTCCTGTACTAGTTGTCTTATAGCGATCAGCACCACAAAATCTACACACATCTGCATCCTTGTTGTCTTTGTAGTACAGCATGCATCCATTGCGACAAGAATCGATTTTCTCGTATCCCATCCAGAGCGATCTCACCATCCTCTTAGACCGGTAGAAGTCTTTAGGTAACTTAGCACCCGTCGGCAAGATCTCTATAATCAACACCAACACTCGGTTATAGCATTCTTGTGACTTATTAAAATCTGACTTAATGCTCAACAGTCTTGTAACCACCTCCAACGGTGAATGATCCTCAAAACCGGAATACAATGGAGTCCTTGCATTCTCCAACAACTCCATGAACTTTGCAGTATCGACATTCGATGCCTCCTCAGCTGCATCATGAACGAAACTAGGCCTCGCAGCGTCGAAAACCATGTTCACGCACCCGTCATCGTATGCATGGTTATCTGAAACAAAATTAGGTCCCGTATGCAAATACGGCTCGACATAAGGCTCCGGCTCTGATGCTAAAGACACAAGTTCTCCATGTGCGGTCCACTGATAGTAATTAGACTTGAAACCCCTCGAGTACAAATGATAGGTCACTTCCACTTCTGGATAATATTTCACGTTATTATATTTCACACACAGACACTTAATTTTGGTGCCGTCCATGTACTGATGGAACGCCTTAGCAAACTGCAGGAACTTCTCTACTCCCGCTATGTATTCATCCCGCGCACCACACATATCATCAGGACGACGTTTGTACATCCATGAATGATTCTATAAGTAGTAATTCATATCCATTTGGAAATAATTCTGCAAAGATGGACACACATGTTCACCGTAGTAACTAGTTAAGCCTGATACATAGATGGGGTAACACAGCAAGATCTCTCTTTTATGTTACATATGTTAGACCGTGGTTGGGGTAACATGACAAGGTTCTAACATATGACTGATACATAGATGGGTAACACATCAAGATCTCTCTTTTATGTTACAGATGTTAGACTGTGGAGTTAAGCCTGATACCTAACTAACATTCACTAACTGACAATAAATACTAACTCACATACAACTGATCATTAACTCTGATACATGGGTTACTGCCCTCTCTAACTGACACATACACACACACACTGAATCTAACCAAACCCCAAGGGGCTAAGACCCTTCCATGAACACTCACCAACTGACATTCACTCATGGCTAAATGGCCAAGTGACCAACCAAAAGCCAGGGGGTGTCCCCCTCACACTGAAAGTCTAACTGACACTCTAACACAAGACACTCATACCACTGAAAATCCTCACTGATACTTAGGGACTCAAACAGGACACTCAACTGACACTGACTGATACTTCACTCAGTCACATATAATTTCACAAGTGAGCTCACTGACACTTGACACTATACTGATACTGACACCAACACACTACTCGCTCTAGATCCCCTTGACACTCACAAACTTAGGTGTGCTGCTACACTAAAGCCTCTAATCCTTACTGAAACATGGACTAATACACTTGGGTATTGGCTCAAAGGCCTATGGCCAAATGGCAAGCCAAGATGGCTATGCCCGAGCCCACACTGTAGTGGCCAAGGCCAAGGCAATGTGCCAAGGCACACTGCCTACTGCAGCGGCCAAGTGACCTGGCCACACTGCCTGGCCAAGCCCGAGCTCACACTTCTCCCCTGCTACAGCCAAGTGGCCAGCCAAAGCCAAGATGGCCTCCCCACAGCAGGTCATCACTCAAGCATGGCCAGGGGCAATCCCTGCTGCTAGTGCAATGTTAAAGCATGCTGTCACACTTAATCAACAGCAAAGCATACCCTATTTTCCTGAAGATTGATACTGAATTCAAATAAATTAATACATGTGGGTTAGATTCAGTGTGTATCCGTGTGTCCGTGTGTGTGTGTGTGTGTGTGTGTGTGTGTGTGTGTGTATGTGTGTGTGTCCGTAGGAGAGGAGGAGGAGGAGGAGGAGGAAAAGGAGTTAGGTTAGGGTTTACCTAAGGAAGAGGAGGAGGAGCTCGAGGAGGAGGAGCTCGACCGGGGGGGGTACGGGTCGCCGGGGGGGAGGGAGTCACCGGGGGAGAGATTTTATAAAGTTTCAAAAATTTTCGAGTGAGGGAAAAAAAGGAAACATCGTGCCCTAAGTAAAAACTTTAGCGACGTTACGAGACAACATCGCTCAACGTCGCCAACTAATGGCGTATAGCGACGACATTTTAGGACGTCGCTAATTCCGTCGCTACATCAGTGACGTTTACCGACGAACTTGCGACGCAGGTTCCCATTTAATAAACTATAGTCGCTAGACGTCGCTATTGGTCGCTTTTGGCGACTAATAGCGACGTATTAGTAAAACGTCGCTAAACTCCCAAAAATTAACGACGTTCATTCTTGGAGTCGCTAAATTCGTCAATGATTTGACTTATTTTGGTAGTGTGAACCGATGTCACGACCCGCACCCTAGAGTAAGGGCACGAGAAGTGGGTACGTCCAGCCTACGCCGTAGTGTCGGCGGTAGAACGCTGTCCTAGGTCACAACATCTAACAATGTAATGCTAAACAGTTTATACTCCCCGAATGGGGGTGACATAGCAGAATGTAAATTCAATCACAACTAAGGAAGAAGAAGTACGATATGATATAAAAGTCAAATGAAATACAGAAGATCAGAAGAGTCTAAGTGTCTAAGATAACATCTCAGCAAACATCTAAAAATACAAGTCTCAACTACTGAATATGAAAGAATATATACAATCCAGATCCCAAATGACAGTAATAGTAAAACCTAGACTAGGGAACCTCAGTCTCTATAGCTAATGGATCAGGCTGGAAATCCAGATCACTGGTGTCATCTAGAGCTGCCCCGTAGTAGGTATCCACACAGGCCTCCTCCTCGTCCTCTGTAATATTTTCAACAGGTACAGTCAGGACAGGAGCGAGCACAATACATCTCAACAGATAATAGCAGGTTAGAAAATATAAACATGCAGTAGAGTAAGATACATGAAACTGAAAGAAAGTACAGAATATAAACAGAGAAAGAACTGTAATAGAAATATCTACTATAAATAGAGAACTGACAGTGGCTAGTGAGTCAGAGTACAATATAGACATGTGAATGGCATAGGAGATTTTGGAAACTGTACTATGGAGTGATTCTGGGAACTACACTACTTGGATATTATTCAAATGTCCACTTCTACTCCCCCGTACCCCCAATCAATACACAAGGATCCAGCCCGGTTATGTTATGATCCATGTAATGGCCCACAAGGGGTGATACATGGTAGGCCCATAAATGGGTGATTCTGGGAATGCCCATAAATGGGTGATTCAAAGAAGACTCTGTGATCATGAGAGTACATGTCACAAGTGATCAATGAAACATGAAGTATAGTGATACACAATGTAAGTGAAACGCACAAAACATATAGTATCCAATGCTCCCAGAGGGGATAACATCTCAAGAAAGGATCCATATAGTACTAATCCGTGTTACCAATGTGACAGCATCAAGTAAAGTAATCTAAAGCAGGAAAATAATTCTAACAAGATATGAAATGATCAGAGAATGTACTTGCCTGTATCCTGAGTATCTGAAGAATATCTACTGTCCGAGGAGTGGTGTCTGTCTCCTATAGAACAGTACAAGTCACAACATGTCTAAAATGATATTATGAAGTTCTACTATGCATTCTACATAATTCTAGGACAATCTAGACCCAAGTCAACTCTTGGTCAACTTGGTCAACCCTAGAAGTCAAACCTAGGTCAACTATGGTCAAACTAGGTCTAACAAGTCTAAATTAGGTCAAACAAGTTATTATAGGTCTAAACAAGTTCACAAGACCACACAAGCCTAAACCAGGCCTATCAAGTCTATATTAGTCTAATCAAGGCTAAACTAGCCTATACTAGTCTACCAAGCAACATCACTATGCCTCAAGCAACCCACATTGCAGATACCATATATATACATACACTCATGGATACATACATACACTACATATATAGATATACATATATTACATATATACATGCATATATATAAATAGGTATATAGATATATAAGGAGGGATAAAAGAGAGTGAAAAGAGTGTCAAAGTGTGTACATAGAGTGTCAATAGGAGTGGTATCCTAGAAAACAGGAAAACAGGGAATGGTAAATGGTTCCTGGAATCAGTGAACACAGTGTGTAGGTGATGTGTGAGAGGAGTCAATGTGAGGCCTGTGTTCAATGTGTTAACAGTTAAGAGTGTGTGTGTGTGTGTGTGTATACAAGTGAGTGTGTGTGTAATGTGCTCATAGGAACATAGGGGTGTGTGCACAGGAAAAACATGTGAAACAGTAAACTATCAGGGTATATATATATCAATACATTTGAAATCAAAACCGAATTCCTATGCTAATATATCCCCCAAAAATAGTGAAGTAAAACTATATGTGAATGTGTGATATAGGAATATGACCGGGAATTGGTGAGGGTCTGTGTACATGTGAGGCCTGTGTGTGTACACATATAAACCTAGGTAACAGGAAAGGTTAAATAGAGTGTGTGACTGTGTAATAAAATCTCGGGATTTGAAAATATCAGTGAATAAATTAAAATACAAAATTTTAAAATTATCCTCATTTGGAAAATAGGGTGTTACAATCCTACCCACCTTAGAAAAATTTTGTCCTCAAAATTAAGATGATCGTACCCCCTTCTAGGTCAAACATAGTCAAGGGTCAATCACTAGTCAATTTTCTCAACATCCTAGTACTTGGTCATCAGCTGGTCAACTTCTTAGGATTTTACCTATGCTAGCTACCTAGTGTTGGCAATCAGAATTTAGCAAAAAGAGAAACTCTATAATGGGCTAGCTCTCAACTTTTCAATCCTATCAAGTCACCCATAACTAAGTACCTACAAGCTAAGCACACCAATCCCAAATACCACATATATATGCTCAAAACAACAACCCATCACATATATCCTAAGTATATCATCTATATATATATATATATATGACTGATCAACCAAGGGTTAAAGTAGACTAGACTTATAAGGGACTGAACAGATGCTTAGAATTTAGGCTAAAGATGAATGGTCTGCATCATTAGTGTAGGTAGAAGGGAATGATGCTAATGTGACTAAAATTTGAGCTAAAGGACAAGACATTTGGGTCTACTTGTATAATCAAAGTAAAAGAAAACCTACATGGCGACTGAAACATGTCTCTAGATCAACCTGGCCTCTTCTCTATATCTGGCTGAACTAACTATATGCAGGACAGTGGTCTGAAGAAGTGAACCAGACTGGTGTACAGGTAATGCAATAAGCATTATATTGCAAATGAGTGCAGGCTACGTACCAATCAAAATACATTACATATATATACAAACTATATATATTAACCCTCATCACCTCAACTCTACTCAGGGTCTAAACACACACACCCTACCACATGCCTAGCACTCCAATGAAGGGGTCAGATACTGTAAGGTGTACTGGGACAGAACAGTGAACTGTCCCAAGTGGTGAGTGCAGACCTCTAGTATGCATGATACTAACTCTCCAAATATGCAGAATATGGTAAGGGGTTGATGGCTATATTGGTGAGTCAATAACTAGGGTCTGAACAATGGTCCAGTGAAACCGATGATGCAACATGGCAGGAAATGAAAGTTGAGTGCAGTGAACAACTTGTACAAGTCTGAACCAAGGGGACAGGGTATCTAGTGGAGGGTTTGCACACTGCCTATAAAGGTTGATCAACATGACTGAACTCAACACAAAGAGAACTTACTAAAATAGGAAGTGGACCAATATAGGCTAACAACATGTCAATAATCCTATACAACAATGATCTATAGGTACCAACCAACCCATATCCCATATGCCAATATCACCTGTAATCTATATGTATATAGACCTCTCAGTCTTAGGTGAAACTACCACTACATTCAAGGACATGCTCTGGTCATGGGTGCCTCACTGAAAAAAGGTAAGGAAAATAATAACAATCATCAAGGCTGTAAGGCATACTAACATCCTATATGTAAACTGGTTGGTACTATAATAACAAGGAAATCATCTACAATGGGTTACTATTCTAATACCAATACTAACTATCATCTCTAGAGTACAGACACTCTACAAGTCATCACCTTATTACACTATGAAGAACTACATATGAATAAGCTCTACAACTAAATACCCCTACTCCTAAGTTATTTGATGGAATACAATTTTTATAACAACAGAAGGGTGTAATAATCATATGCGTCTGTCCAAAATCATGATACTCAAAATCTTCGTCATGTTAGTGAGCAAGGCTACGTTAATCACAGAGTCCTTGTCTAAGGTACATACCTCTAGGTTCATGGTATTTAAAATTTTTGCATTGCCGTATGCGACGGCAAAAACCTTAAATTCCCATACCCGAGAAATATATCCAAAATCTGACTACATGTCCTCACTATGCCAACTAACACGACTATCGAAGATTCTAGATCCCATAATTTAGGTGATCTAGCCCATATGATTTTCTTAGAAGAAAAACAAACATAACAAAAGAGCAACATGACAAAAATTAATCAATCAACAAGGAACAGATGTAATCGGATTTCAAGATAGTTATAAAAGACAATTGCGGGAATGGAATCAAGAAGAACGGAACTTGCAGCAAGATCTCCAATGGTTTGTGTATCCTCGACTGTCCTGACGATAGCTCGCCCCTGCTGGTTTCCCCTGGTCTGCTGCTGATGCTGCATGAACCGCTGCTGCTGAGAGAAATCGGAAATGACGGGAAAAGTCTCTGTACAGACAGAGGTGCACCTCTAATGTAGCAGAAACGCCAACCCGAGTCGGCATAACAGGAGCTGCAGTCTCGAGGCCCTGATGAACAGGACGAGAGGTGGCCAGCCTCTGGATAGTATTCCCCGGACTGGAGCGATGAGATCGTGTCTTCATAACCATCATGAAGACAGATCAAAACAAGAAACAATTTCTGAGAATGAAGTGAAAATTCAAAGGAGGACAGTTTATACTCAAGGGAAGTCAATAAGCAACAATTTAGATAAAAGGAATCCGATTAAGAGTTTTCCCTAATGTGATTGAGTACCTTCAAAATATCCTAATCCTACTACAGGCTGTAGTGATATTCTAGTTCGAATACCACTACACAAACTCGAACTGCATGGGCCACCACTAAAAATGTGTCACGACCCGCACCCTAGAGTAAGGGCACGAGAAGTGGGTACGTCCAGCCTACGCCACAGTGTCGGCGGTAGAACGTTGTCCTAGGTCACAACATCTAACAATGTAATGCTAAACAGTTTATACTCCCCGAATGGGGGTGACATAGTAGAATGTAAACTCCATCACAACTAAGAAAGAAGAAGTACGATATGATATAAAACTCAAATGAAATACAGAAGATCAGAAGAGTCTAAGTGCCTAAGATAACATCTCAGCAAACATCCAGAAATACAAGTCTCAACTACTGAATATAAAAGAATATATACAATCCAGATCCCAAATGACAGTAATAGTAAAACCAAGACTAGGGAGCCTTAGTCTCTATAGCTAATGTATCCGGCTGGAAATCCGGATCACTTGTGTCATCTACAGCTGCCCCGTAGTAGGTATCCACACAGGCCTCTTCCTCGTCCTTTGTAATATTTTCAACAGGTCCAGTCAGGACAGGAGCGAGCACAATACAACTCAACAGATCATAGTAGGTTAGAAAATATAAACATGCAGTAGAGTATGATACAGGAAACTGAAAGAAAGTACAGAATGTAAACAGAGAAAGAACTGTAATAGAAATATCTACTATAAATAGAGAACTAACAGTGGCTAGTAAGTCAGAGTACAATATAGACATGTGAATGGCATAGGAAATTCTGGAAACTGTACTATAGAGTGATTCTGGGAACTACACTACTTGGATATTATTCACATGTCCACTTCTACTCCCCTGTACCCCCAATCAATACACAAGGATCCAGCATGTTATGATCCATGTAATAGCCCACAAGGGGTGATACATGGTAGGCCCATAAATGGGTGATTCTGGGAATGACCATAAATAGGTGATTCAAGGAAGACTCTATGATCATGAGAGTACATGTCACAAGTGATCAATGAACCATGAAGCATAGTGATACACAATATAAGTGAAACGCACAGAACATGTAGTATCCGATGCAACCCGAGGGGATAACATCTCAAGAAAGGATCCATATAGTACTAATCCGTGTTACCAATGTGATAGCATCAAGTAAAGTAATCTAAAGCAGAAAAATAATTCTAACATGATATAAAATGATCAGAAAATGTACTCGCCTGTATCCTGAGTATCTGAAGAATATCTACTGTCCGAGGAGTGGTGTCTATCTCCTATAGAACAGTACAAGTCACAACATGTCTAAAATGATAATATGAAGTTCTACTATGCATTCTACATAATTCTAGGTCAATCTAGACCCAAGTCAACTCTTGGTCAACTTGGTCAACCCTATAAGTCAAACCTAGGTCAACTATGGTCAAAGTAGGTCTAACAAGTCTAAATTAGGTCAAACCCTTCAAGTTATTCTAGGTCTAAACAAGTTCACAAGACCACACAAGCCTAAACCAGGCCTATCAAGTCTATATTAGTCTAATCAAGGCTAAACTAGCCTATACTAGTCTACCAAGCAACATCACTAAGCCTCAAGTAACCCACATTGCACATACCATATATATACATACACTCATGGATACATACATACACTACATATATAGATATACATATATTACATATATACATGCATATATATACATAGGTATATAGAGATATAGGGAGGGATAGAAAGAGAGTGAAAAGAGTGTCAAAGTGTGTACATAGAGTGTCTATAAGAGTGGTATCCTGGAAAACAGGAAAACATGGAATGGTGAATGGTTCCTGGAATCAGTGAACACTATGTATAGGTGATGTGTGAGAGGAGTCAATATGAGGCCTGTGTTCAATGTGTTAACAGTTAAGAGTGTGTGTGTGTAATGTGCTCAAAGGAACATAGGGGTGTGTGCACAGGAAAAACATGTGAAACAATAAACTATCAGGGTATATATATCAATACATTTGAAATCAAAACCGAATTCCTATGCTAATATATCCCCCAAAAACAGTCAAGTAAAATTAGATGTGAATGTGTGATATAGGAATGTGGCAGGAAATTGGTTGGGGTCTGTGTACATGTGAGGCCTGTGTGTATACACATATAAACCTGTGTAACAGGAAAGGTTAAATAGAATGTGTGACTGTGTAATGAAATCTCAGGATTTGAATATATCAGTGAATATCAAAGTGATTCTCAGGTTTACATAAACAATGTGTGAATTCAGTGTGACAGAGAACTAAGGAGAGGGTGCACAGGTTTCATAATGGAAATCTGATGTTTAAAAAAACCAACATCTCAGGAATTCAAGAACATAATCTCATTTAGGAAAAAAAGTAGAATCAATTCATGTTACAACTAAACTAACTTCATTTAATCCTAATGAAGCACATGTGACAGGGATTGATTCATAGTTAACAGTAAAATAGAGAAAAACATGCCCAGGTTTACCAAAACAGTGTACCAGTATACAACAGTGATTTTGGTGTCTGTGTACAGGAATCTTAGGTGACAGTGTATTACAAATACATGATAAATTCTCAGATTAGTCGTATGTTAAAAGCTCAGGTTCCAGTTTTCAGGATTAGAATAGTTCCAGTGTGTGTGTGTATGTGATTTGTTCCCATAGGTTCTCAGTTTATCAAAATAGTGTGCAAAGTGTGTCTACATGGTGTAAGAGTGCAAATGGGTATGTAACTCTCAGTTTTCAGGTTTTTGTTAACCAACAGTGTACTGGTTAAGGAAATCTCCCACTTCCAAATGGTTCTCAGGATTCCCAATGTGACATTCAATCTCAGTCCATTCCTAACTATTCTCAGGTTTTTCTTATTGCTAAGTTTCAGGTTTGAATTCTCAGTTATGATCAAGCCATAACCATTACACTCAACATGAACTAACCTAGAATCTAACATGTTAGTTCAATCATTCAAAATTCAGTTGGAAAACTAGGATCAAATGACAGAACCAAATCAGTGTATAGAGAGTATCAGTCCACATTTTGCCGAATCCAGTGTTCGAATTCTAATACTCTTGACCACAACTAAAACTAACTTGAAAATCAACTCAACAGGGACTAATATACATGCATATGAGTATAAATGGCAATAAACATTCAAGATTAGCTGTGACAGGAATTAAAGTTTGAAATGGAGGACAGTACAAATGGTATCAGTCATTCATGTAAACCTATGCAAGTCCCAATTGAACATTAATCGATATATATATATAAACTATATCAATCGTGTATAGTGGTGTCAGGTACGTGTGTGTGCACGTGGAGGGTGTCCACGTGCCCTAGAACTGGACACAAAGTGTCAAGAATCCAATTTCAGGAAGTACCAGGAACTCCCAGAACACAGCCTCGTGCGTCCAGTCCCCAAACGATAGGACACGACACGAAGTATCTGACACCTCGTGCACTTGGACACGGATAGACCAACTATAGGGCTACCAGGTGGACACAATACGACGTGTCCTAGTTGTGTCAGCACGTAATACGAAAGCCGTATCAGTAGAAAAAAACCTGTGTGCACAGTTATGTATAATATCAGTGCGGGAGCAATTACTCCTCCAACACGACACAAGACGACACGAGGCTCAAGGGGTATGATGTCAGTCGCTGCCCCTTGGTCTGTGTCTAATATCAAGTGTCCATGACTCCTATAATGGCCACACGGACACGCGGGTAGCAGCGCAACCAACCGAGTGCACGTGGGGCGTGTCCGCGGGTCCAGTACCACCCCGACACGACACAAAATGTGTTCAGTCCATTAAAAATGTGTAAGCAACACAAAACCCTAATTTTCTATTCGAACAAAATTAGAAAATAAGAACAAAATGCCCACTGTGGCATGTCGTCGAACACCTACAAATGCACACTGGTACGTGTCCGATACGGACATGTAAAGGACACGAAACCTAGCAAAACCTATTCCTACAGTTAAAGGACACCTAGGACTTCCTATCCATGCTTAGAAACTGAAATTTCATGGAGAGAATGAGAAGTTACCTATTGGTGTTCTTCTCCAAAGAAACCTTCAAAATGGAGGATCATTCTTTCTAACCCCAAAGCTCCAAATTTGAGAATGACCTCCATAAACAATAGGGAAACAATGATTAGAGTGCTATAGAAGAAATCTTAATAAAAATGGAGCTCTATTGATTAATCTATGAAGAAATACAAATGGAGGCTCACCTAGTTCTTAGAAAAATGATGGAATATTGAAAAGAGGAACAACTCCCAATAGAGATACTTTATAGGCAAGGGGGTCCTTGGCTGGCCACTTAGCTAGGGTTAGGGTTTCTAGGGGTGCATCTAAGGCTAGCAATGCATCAAGTCTATTTGAATGGCCTAGAATCTAGGGCTCCTTCCTAGTCAAGTTGCAACCCACTCAACCTAGCAAATCATGACTTAAACCCATTTAACCAATACTAACTAAAATCAATGTGGCTCAATAGACTAGCTATGACTAATCTAGGTTAGGTCCAATCTAGGTTAGGCTAATCTAAACCACATGAAAATTAATTAAATAATATTTAAATCACACCATTCAAATAAATCATTTTAAATTCCTAATAAAATATATTAAATTCAAATAATTCAAAAATGACAAAAATACCCTTAAACTAAAAATGATAAATGAAATACCATAATCACATGGCTAGGCTCTAGGGTAGACAGTCTCTAAAGTTTTACTATTAAAATACCAAAATCACAAGTCATGATTTTAAATAGTTTTAATATGATTAAAAATCACCAAAAATTATATTATTATTTAAATATCATAATTAAATAAATTAAAATATAAAATTTCAAAATTATCCTCATTTGGAAAATTGGGTGTTACAACCGAAAGCATCGAAATGTGCGTAATGGCTTCGCGGACGTGTGGGCTTTGACGGAATTCAAATTGGTTGCGTGTGTGCGACGAATTTGATACGTATCCGTCGAAATTTACCGTATCGGCCTCTGTGCAAATTTTCTAATTACTTTGTGCTCGTCAGATCGAGGCAAAACTTGTACCAACAGGACCGTATCATTTTTTTGGTCCTGTATACCATGTTTGGTCCAATTCTGAGACAGTTGACCGGATCACCGTTTTACTGGTCTCACGGTCCGACTCAATAGACAATTTTGTGCACGGCCCACCAGAATCCATCTTTGGGCATACGGTTGGGTTCGTATCAGAAAATCGGACATATTGACATATAGTTTGGCGACTTTAGAGACCATAGACTTTGGCTCGCTTTTCGATGCAAAGTGGGTCCACCGACGTACACCGTTTTGACCCGAAATTACCGTTTTCCCCTGTGTCCAGAATTGGAATTAAGGACAGACAATTATAGCTAATTTGACTATTCTGAAAATGTTGGTAATGTTTATTTCAGTATCCGGAGACTTCTGCATGTGTTGACTGTTGTGGCTCACTGAGTGGTATAGTATTATAGGTTTCACCAACACTGGACCTCAGACGAGTACGTCTCTGATAGTTCTCATATTTGATTATTTCTATGAATCATCTACGTAGTAGTATTTTACATTGATATTCCATTGATTCTTGACACGATGTTACACGAGATAGTAGTTATGGATTCTTTACATGTTGTTCGTGACCAATCTATTACCGTGTTCGTGACCTGTTGGGATCCATGAGTACTGGTCGGGCGGAGAAATACTCTAGACATGTAAACAAACCCAAAATTATTCTTGTCTAATAGCAGTCGCATTACTTAGCTAAATGAGAGTTAATTACTCCCCAAAAGATGCTGCTGCATTCCTTTGGATTTCAATATTTAGATGAAGTTAAAATTTTAATCCACGTGTCCACCTAATTTTAAGTCTTGCTGAGCGTTGGTAGCCTCAACGCAACAATTTTCTATTTCCAGTTGGTAAAATGACTATCACACTTTCGAATATTGCAAATATATTAGGGTTACCTATTACAGGTGACGCTATATATTTTGATACACAGTTAAATCCATCTGAACTAATCAGGAGATATCTCGGTGTTATGCATCCATCAGACATAGGAGGGAGTAGTTTTGCCAAGTTAAGTTGACTTCGGGGTAATTTCATAGATATATATATATATCGCACTATCGACGGTCCAGTCGAGGTCAATGAATTAAGGGTACGTATTTTAATGTTAAGGTTTATTTATCAGTTAATTTAATGGCATGTTAATATGTAAATTTTAATATTTGTAGATCATTCGTTGCACTAGAGTATATTTGCTATGTTTATGTTAAGCAATTCTATTTCTTGATGGACAGGGAAATAGAATAAACGTGCGACTATTACCATTCTTAGATAATTTAAAAGAACCCACTCGTCATGCATGGGGAGCTGCTACTTTAGCATATTTATATGCATGCTTGACGAAATTTGCTAGATTGAAGCCTAGCAAAAATTTATGGGGGTGCATGGCTCTGGTTCAGGTAAAAATGAAAAATCAATACATAAGTGGTTTGAATTATGTACAATTTTTCTTTTTAATACCATATTATTTCTATTATAGGTATGATGCCACGAGCGTTTCTATATTGGTCAACATGTAACCAGCATTACTAGTGATGTTGGAATTTTTCTGCTTGTTACGCGATGGACCACAAATGTAGTGGATCAACATCATCATGTGCACAAGGTTGTTTTATTGTACAATGAAGAATTTGGTACGTTACAGTGGAATAAGGTAATTACTTAATTTAGTATAGTTTCTTACACTACACTAGTCAATCAAATTATTAGATTTGTACCAATTATCATATCATTGTGATATATTGTCATTAAATAGGTTATCTGGATACCCTACTCAGATGAAGAAAATTCTCCAGAAATAAAGAGGACATTATATGGTATAAGCTTGCACAAATCTTATATTATATACGATCGTTACACCATGTATCATCCGACAGATCGTGTTCTCCAACAATTAGGTCAGAGAAATAATTCTGCATGACCCGCCTTACCTGAGTTATGATCCAGCCAATGCAAGAAACAAAATCCATGGTGTCATAGCTGTCTGGAATATGCGATTCCAGAATGATAGTGCGGCAAACATGTCTCCCCGAATAGAATCCATTGATGAATGTAAGTTCTAACTTACTATTATATTTGGATTGGATGCGTACACTAGTGTATTTGTCTTAAAATTGTTTTCACGAAATATAGATGCTGGTGACTTTACTTATATACAATGGTAGGGAGCGCCTCGTATAATCAACAGAGCATACACATTTGAGGAGCCAAGGTTCAAGTCTAAAGCCGTAGAAGAATCTAGTCTACGAGCTTTTGTTGATGGCATATCAGAAGCGGTACAACTTTATTACTAATTCAAAATTAAAGATATATGATAACAATTTTAATTTGCATATTTCATATTTCAGCCTATTATGGGCCAACAATATATCCAAGAACCAGAGTGCTATTTGTGGTTGCATGGTCGGAAGTGGGTACAAGATATTTTGACTCGTATAGATTTGCTGAGTCTTTGACAGGATCCTGAGATGCCACCATTGCACACACGTATCCCAGCAGATTATCCGGGTGCCACTATTAGACGGAGACATTCCCGTCGTCATAAGATGGACGATGGAGAGGACGAAGCAGAAGAGGGCGACGTTGAAGAGCACAATGTCTACGCTAGGGAGGTCACTAACTAGCAATACTCTAGACCGAGTATTTCTCATGAGTACGTAGAAGAGGGCCCTAGCAAGTAATACGCTAGAGAGGATACTAGCCAGCAGTACGCTGGAAAGGATATTTTTCTACACTATGCTGGAGAAGGCACTAGTCCGAAATGGGTAATTTTTCAGCTTTTTAGCCATATGACCAGCACATATCGACTTAGCAAATCAATACTGCTACAGCATAGCTTTTTGAAGATATGTCATATTACACACAGTTTTTTCATCCCCATCAACACCGGTGCCTACTCAAGAGGTCGAGGAAGAAAATAGATATGAAAGAAGAGTGAAAAAGGATCCAGATGAAAGAAGAGTGGAAGAGAACACAGATAAAAAAAGAGGGCAACTAGGCCTCAGACCTGGAGTACGAAGGTATTACAAACGAATTGTCTATGGCTTTAGGAATGTTTAAAATGTTGGCATGAAATGAAATATTGTTTGTAATGTTTAAAATGAAATTAATTTATAGAATTTTTGAAATATAACAAGAAATGACTCGGGCTCCAATCCTATCCGTGTCGCGAATCGTGCAGACATGAATGAATGCGATGCACCAGAATCAAATAATACAGATGCTGGAAAAGTGTTGACGAGAATAGTACCTGCCACTACCTCACCTGGTGTAACTTCTTCTTCCATGGTCATCATCATAGCCTGACCTCTAGCTGCGGGTCCCCTCTGCTGGAATCCCCTCTGTCGGTTCTGTGCTGGAGCCTGGGTGATCTGCTGCTGGTTCTGCTGCTGAAAGGCCTGGGCCTGAGGCAACAATGGCCTCGGGTACTGCTGCTGCTGCTGAACTGGAGCTGGGGCGGGTCCCCTAACCGAAGAACTAGAAAGATTGGATGATGATGGACCTCCCCTATTCGGGCAGGTCCCTATCTGGTGATCTGCTCCTCCGCAAGCCAGGCACAATCCCTGTGCCCTACGACACTCTGCCACTACATGGCCCGGCTTCCCGCAATGAGAACATCCCACCGCGGAAGACTGCTTCTGCTTCTGCTGCTGCGGGTACGTCGGGGTCGAATGCTGAACCGACGTCACTGAGGCCGCCCGCCTCGGAGTTCCAATAGTTATACCCCTAGCTGCCGGGGCTGGAGCTGAAGATTGGTGCATCTGGTTGTGGGACCGCTTCCTGCCTCCGGTCCTGTCCACAATTCTTCGGGAGGTATACTCATGCCTCCTTGCTGCCTTCAATACTGCATCGAACGTCTGGTGCTCGAACTGCTCGACAGCCAATAATATTTCTAAGTGCAGCCCTTGCTGGAATCGCTGAGCCCTATCGAACTCGGTTGCCACCAAGGTGGGGGCGAACCTACTCAGCCTGGAAAACTCGGTCGCATAGCCATCAACCGTTCTGCCTCCTTGCTTCAAGTTGGTAAATCTGGTCTGCAGGTCGTACCGAGCCACAGCATCAAAGTACTTTGTCTGGAACCTCTCTCTGAACGTCGCCCAAGTGACTGGTGCCGCTAACCCCATGGCCTGAGCCGCCCACCAATCGCGAGCCAAGTCTAGTAACTGTAGCCGACCTTCTCATTCTCAGGTGTCCTAGCTACTTCTAGAACCACCTCGGTATCCTGAAGCCAAGCGTCCGCGGCAATCGCATCTTCACTGCCGTCAAAGAAGGGAGGGTTCAAGCGCTTGAAACTGTTGGCCGCCTGGTTCCCTTGGGGACCTCCTCGGTTTAGTGCATCATGAACTTCCTGGTGCAAGGCATCGCCTCGACGATCTTGGGATGCAAGCAGTTCTCTGATAAGCCCTACCAAAGGCCCCTCATCCTGTCTAGCTGGTTGAACGGGCGGAGCTGCATGAACTGGAGGTTCCGAGCCTCCGGGAAGCATAACTCGGGAGGCTACTCCAGAGTGCTGAGCTTGATCTTCTTGGCGCTGGGGTGCTTGTCGAGCTTCCTCTGGCTGGTTGGCAGGTCCGGGAGTAATGCCGCTGAAGAAGACGACATAGGGAACAATAAGGAAAGGACCAGGACAGATCAATGATACAAGCAATGTGATCAGGTCGAGATTCTCAGGGATTTGAAGATACGAGCAGAGATCAAGGACGAATATTGATTGAGACATCTATTCGGTAAACCCTCACATTTCTTGAATGCCAAGACCTGCATGGGCCACCACTTAAACCGTGTCACGCCCCAGAACCAGAATACTGGAGAGCGGGGGCAGACACAGCCAGCTACGTATATTGAAATAGAATACATCTCAACTATACGGTCACGGCTGTCTAGATATGAGGGTTTACTACAAGCCAGCAGTCTCTTAAGGTCAAGCCTATTGTCTCAATCTCAAGCAATTAACAGAGTTACAAGATATTAGAGCATCAAATATATATATATAAGGCGTCCCAAATATTACATATTGGATGATCATGAAGCTAGTCGTACAAAATGATAGGACTAGCAAGAGTTCAGTCATACATGATCAACCCTAGGATTTGTTAATCATGTTTACAGCCCGTAGGCAGACAGTAAGTAAATGCATCGAGCTAACAGGTGCTCGTCGGCTAAACGCCTCAAAAGAATAAATTTACATATAAGTGGGTGAAACAAAAAGGAAAACCCACTCTTGACCCGGATTCCGTCTAGTTGTCACCATTGGGCTGGAAGCTGGGTAGATCCTCGGGAGCTGCTCCGAAATCTGGCCACACAAAACCAGCTGGGTCAAACCCCAGAAAGAGCAAGTGCCACAAAGGAGGCCACAAATAAGAACAAAAGCCAGCATATCAGAACATAAAGAATAAAAGAAGTACAAGTAATAAAAGTACACAGGGCGATAAACGACTAGAGACGTGGAACCATTCCGGGAGCCAGGTTACAATCCTTAAACCAAACAAGGACCGGGATTGTACCCCTTCGCCTGAATAGCTCACTGTCTCTACCCATTTATCGTTAGAGATAAGTAAAACAAACATGCTCAGGAGATAGCAGGTACTGGAGCTAGACAAGACTTAGACAAGGCTGGACACCATCCATTCACAATCGGCCAAGCAAGTACTACGGCTTACTACTTTAACTAACTAGGGTTATCACAAGCCTAATTACTAACAAGATGCAAGTGAGAAACTCCCAGTCCCAAGCCCTGCAGACCATCCAGTTATCCTTCCGCGGGTTGAGAGTTATAGGTGGGTACATCGCCCAGGAAACGATATACCCTTAGGTGACTTAGAGGGTGCAACACATGACAGTGTGCTGGAAATGTGCTCTACTCGTCGGCAAGCTACAAGTCCATTAAAGCGCCCAGATAACGAGATTGCCTGTGACTGGGAATTCTCCATGTTCTAATTTGATCTAATAATTAGCCTAATCCAATTTAGCGCGAGTCCCTGGCCGTGGTACCCAGGAAGTCACGTCCTAGACATGATGCAAGACAAGACAAGTGGATTGTGCAAACAAGCAAGCAGGAACACCCACGGGGTCAAGGCAAGTCAAGTCAAGTTATCAAGTCAAGTCAAGTCAAGAGTGCGCCGCCACGGGCCACTATCAAGTTATCAAGGTAAATCATGTCAGGGTACTGTCAGGGGTGCGCCACGACGGGCCACTATCAAGTCAGGTTGGTCGTGTCAGGAGTGCACCACTACGGGTCACTGTCATGTTATACTAGTTCCTTGTCATACCATGCTGCGTACAATAGTTATTCCAGATATAATAAGCAAAAGCAAGTTCATGCCAAAAGGCGTAAGGATATAAAATGGGCATAAAATACCTAATAAAATACTAATATAAAAAATAGGACTATAGAAGAGCCAAGATCAAGAAATAACAAATTCATCATAGACAAGTTGGTTGCGCAGGGTATGCACTGCGCAGGGTGCCAAGTGCGCAGGGTGAGCTGCGCAGGGTACCAACTGCGCAGGGTGCCAAGTGCGCAGGGGCAGATGGCGCACAGATGGATTGCGCAGAAGGTAGACTGCGCAGGAGTGAACTGCGCAGGAGTTGGTTGCGCAGAGATGGATTGCGCAGAAGGTAGACTGCGCAGGGGTTGCTTTGCGCATGGCTGGCTTGCGCATGGCTGGCCTGCGCCAGCGCAATCCAGCGCAGCGCAAGCATGGCTGAGGATCTTGCGCAAATGGCCATGCGCTAAAGAGCACGGGTCAGGGTGCGCAAATGGCCTTGCACTAAAGAGCGCAGGCCAGGGAATAGTGCGCAATCGGCCAAGTACTAAAAAGCATTGGCCGAGAGCTCCACCATGGCTGAACTCTCAAGAACACCAAGAACACCAAGTTCAAATCTTCACAACTTAGCCAAATCAAAACCAAATTTAGATTTTCAAAGTTCTAACTTGAGTAAAATTAAATTCTCTTCCACATGGAAGCATCAAAACAAGCTAAAATCAAAGTTTAATAGATCAAAACCAAGGAATTCCGAAAATAACTAAAACTTAGATCTAGAACAATGGAGTCTCCAAATCACAAAATTCCAAGTTCTAATGTTGTTCTCCATGTCCTAATCTAGCTAATAAACAAATAAAATGTGGTGCTTATTTAATGGCAAGATGCACTTGCCTATAGGTGTGGGTGGAGGAAGAAGAAGAAGAAGAAATAAATGAAGAAATTATGGAGGAGAGAGAAGTAGGTGGGTTATAATGAGGGTGTTGTGGTGGAATGGAGGTGGAGTGTAGGCTTATGGTGTTCCATGCATGTTGAACCAAACCAAACCAAACCAAACATTCTCCACAAAATAAAACCAAGCCATGGTTAAAACCTGTTTACAAGAATCAAAAGACCACATGTCCAGGAAAATAAAATACGTGCCAAAATCAAATACGAGCATAATACGAAATACGGGAAATGGGGGTGACAACTCTACCCACCTTCAAAGAATTCCGTCCTCGGAATTTAATCAAGGAGCTAGAGATTGCCACGACAAGCTATACTAAGCACAGACAAGCTACACTAAGCAGTTCAATCATACAATCATACAATGCAAGCAAAGAAAGGGAAAGCGTAATGCATAAGAAGGACATTATACCTTACGAGTCAAACAGGTAGGGGTATCGCGATCGGATGTCGTCCTCACGCTCCCACGTTGACTCACCTAGAGAGTGATGACCCCAAGCAACACGGACTAAGTTAATAGTCTTGTTCTTGAGCGTCTTTTCTCTCCGGTCCAATATAGACACGGGCCTCTCCTCATACGAAAGGTTGGTACCAACAACCAATTCTGAATGATCTAGGATATGGCTCGGGTCCGGGATGTACCGTCTTAATTGGGACACATGGAATACATCATGTACCTCACTTAACGACGGCGGAAGAGCGAGACGATAGGACACATCGCCTACTCGCTCCAGAATATCGAACGGCCCTATATACCTAGGACTAAGCTTTCCCCGTACGCCAAAACGAATGACGTCGCAGGTAGGCGAGATCCTAAGAAATACATGGTCGCCGACGGCAAATTCTAAGGGACGCCGATGAGCATCGGCCCAATGGCGCTGGCGATCCTGAGCAACTCGGAGGTGATCTCTGACCTTCCTGACCACTTCAACCGTCTGAGAAATCAGTTCTGGACCGAGCATCTGCCTCTCTCCGACATCGTCCCATGCTAACGGGGATCTGCACTTCCTACCATACAGAGCCTCGAAGGGTGCCATCTGGATACTGGCCTGGAAACTATTGTTGTACGAGAACTCCACCAAATGCAGGTGATCCTCCCACGAACCACCGAAGTCAAGGGTACACGAGCGCAACATATCTTCGAGAGTTTGTATAGTGCGCTCTGACTGCCCATCTGTCTGCGGATGATACGCTGAGCTGAACTTGAGATGAGTCCCCAAACTTTGATGAAGACTGCGCCAGAAGTGCGATGTGAATCTCGTATCCCTGTCTGATACTATGCTGACTGGCACTCCGTGAAGTCTGACAATCTGCCTGAGATACATCTCTGCTAGCTGTGCCGTCGACTGTCCAACTCTAAACGGAAGAAAGTGTGCCACCTTGGTAAGCCTGTCCACAATGACCCAAATAGCATCTCTGCCTGCCGGAGATCTGGGTAACCCAGTCACAAAATCCATGGTAATGTGTTCCAATTTCCATTCTGGGATCGGTAAAGGTTGTAGAAGTCCAGCTGGCCTCTGATGTTCAGCCTTGACTTGTTGGCAAACCAAACATCGAGAGACATACCGGGCTATCTCCCTCTTCATACCATTCCACCAAAAGTGTTGACGAATATCTCTGTACATCTTCGTGCTGCCTGGGTGAATGGAGTACTGCGAACTGTGAGCCTCTGCCATGACTTCCTGTCTGATATCTCCACTGGGTACACAAAGACGCGCGCCGTGTCGAAGTGTACCATCCTCATGAATACATAACTCTGGCCTTCTCCCTGCCTCGCACTCTGTTCTGAGCCGCTGAATCTTGGAATCTGTTAACTGTGCTGTCCGGATCCTCTCAACTATGGTGGACTGAATCTGTAGGCTGGCCATCAAGGCCACATTGGAAGGAAGAACCACTTCAATTCCCATCTTCTGAAGATCTGCCAATAGCTCTGGTTGTGCTGTCAAGAAATAAACTCCGGCTCTCCGGCTCAACGCATCTGCTACGACGTTGGCCTTCCCTGGATGATACTGTAAGTCCACATCATAGTCCACAAGTAGCTCGAGCCATCTTCTCTGCCGCATATTAAGATCCTTCTGGGTAAAGACATACTTCAGGCTCTTATGATCAGTAAATATCTCCACTCTGTCTCCGTACAAGTAGTGCCTCCACAACTTAAGTGCAAACACTACTGCTGCTAGCTCCAAGTCGTGGGTCGGATAATTTTTCTCATGATCACGGAGTTGACGTGACGCATAAGCAATTACCTTCCCATGCTGCATCAAAACACATCCCAATCCTCTGCCTGAAGCATCGCAGTAAACTGTGAATCCTCCGGTCCCATCTGGATGGGTGAGAATGGGAGCCGTTATCAAACCTCGCTTCAACTTCTCAAATGATTCCTGACATTCTGCTGTCCAAACGAACGGCACATCCTTGCGGGTCAACTGGGTCATCGGCGCTGAAATCCTTGCAAAATCAGAGACGAACCGCCGGTAGTAGCCGGCCAATCCAAGAAAGCTGCGAACTTCTGCCACTGAGCTGGGTACTGGCCATGCCTCGATAGCCACAATCTTCTGGGGATCCACTTCCACTCCTCCTCTGGTAATGATGTGACCTAAGTACGAAATGCGATCGAGCCAGAACTCGCATTTACTGAACTTGGCGTACAACTGGTGCTCTCTGAGAATCTGGAGGACAACTCTGAGATGCTGCTCGTGCTCTACTTCACTCTTGCTGTAGACCAGGATGTCATCAAGGAACACTATCATAAACTGATCCAAGTAGGGCATAAAAATACGGTTCATGAGGTCCATGAACACTGCCGGCGCATTGGTCGCTCCAAAGGGCATAACTAGAAACTCCCAATGCCCGTACCTAGATCTGAACGCCGTCTTCGGGATGTCCTGCTCTCTGACTCTGATCTGGTGGTATCCTGACCGCAAGTCTATCTTCGAGAAAACTGAAGCCCCTTTGAGTTGATCAAACAAGTCATCTATCCTCGGGAGAGGGTATCTGTTCTTGATTGTTACTGAGTTCAAGGTACGGTAATCAACACATAGCCTGGACGTACCATCCTTCTTTTTCACAAGAAGCATCGGGGCTCCCCAAGGCGATCCACTTGCACGAATGAATCCCTTGGTCCTGAGTTCTTCAATCATCTTGTACAAAATCTCCAATTCTGAAGGTGCCATTCTGTAGACTCGCTCTGATACTGGTGCTGTCCCGGGAATCAAGTCGATGGTGAACTCGATCTCTCGCTCTGGTGGCATCCCTGGAAGTTCCTCTGGGAAGACATCTGGAAACTCTTCAATTATCCGGGGCAACTGCACTGCTGCTACTGCCATCCGCAATACTGGAGGAGATGGCTCTACTGTGCCTCTAGAAAATGAAAAATTTGGCTCTCCGGGAATACTAAAGACAACTCTGCCAACATGGCAGTCTATCCTAGCATAATGGTTCCTCAACCAATCCATGCCTAGGACTACATCATAGTCTGCCATAGGAAACTCTATGAGCCTAGCGGGGAACTCTCTACCGCTAACTACGATCCGACACGAGGAAAATACTCGATCTACTCCCACAAGACCATTACCAGTAAGTATATTGAGCCTCACTGATAATGACTCGGGCTCCAATCCTATCCGTGTCGCGAATCGTGCAGACATGAATGAATGCGATGCACCAGAATCAAATAATACAGATGCTGGAAAAGTGTTGACGAGAATAGTACCTGCCACTACCTCACCTGGTGCAACTTCTTCTTCCATGGTCATCATCATAGCCTGACCTCTAGCTGCGGGTCCCCTCTGCTGGAATCCCCTCTGTCGGTTCTGTGCTGGAGCCTGGGTGATCTGCTGCTGGTTCTGCTGCTGAAAGGCCTGGGCCTGAGGCAACAATGGCCTCGGGTACTGCTGCTGCTGCTGAACTGGAGCTGGGGCGGGTCCCCTCACCGAAGAACTAGAAAGATTGGATGATGATGGACCTCCCCTATTCGGGCAGGTCCCTATCTGGTGATCTGCTCCTCCGCAAGCCAGGCACAATCCCTGTGCCCTACGACACTCTGCCACTACATGGCCCGGCTTCCCGCAATGAGAACATCCCACCGCGGAAGACTGCTTCTGCTTCTGCTGCTGCGGGTACGTCGGGGTCGAATGCTGAACCGACGTCACTGAGGCCGCCCGCCTCGGAGTTCCAATAGTTATACCCCTAGCTGCCGGGGCTGGAGCTGAAGATTGGTGCATCTGGTTGTGGGACCGCTTCCTGCCTCCGGTCCTGTCCACAATTCTTCGGGAGGTATACTCATGCCTCCTTGCTGCCTTCAATACTGCATCGAACGTCTGGTGCTCGAACTGCTCGACAGCCAATAATATTTCTAAGTGCAGCCCTTGCTGGAATCGCTGAGCCCTATCGAACTCGGTTGCCACCAAGGTGGGGGCGAACCTACTCAGCCTGGAAAACTCGGTCGCATAGCCATCGACCGTTCTGCCTCCTTGCTTCAAGTTGGTGAATCTGGTCTGCAGGTCGTACCGAGCCACAGCATCAAAGTACTTTGTCTGGAACCTCTCTCTGAACGTCGCCCAAGTGACTGGTGCCGCTAACCCCATGGCCTGAGCCGCCCACCAATCGCGAGCCAAGTCTAGTAACTGTAGCCGTACCACGGCCACCTTCTCATTCTCAGGTGTCCTAGCTGCTTCTAGAACCACCTCGATATCCTGAAGCCAAGCGTCCGCGGCAATCGCATCTTCACTGCCGTCAAAGAAGGGAGGGTTCAAGCGCTTGAAACTGTTGGCCGCCTGGTTCCCTTGGGGACCTCCTCGGTTTAGTGCATCATGAACTTCCTGGTGCAAGGCATCGCCTCGACGATCTTGGGATGCAAGCAGTTCTCTGATAAGCCCTACCAAAGGCCCCTCATCCTGTCTAGCTGGTTGAACGGGCGGAGCTGCATGAACTGGAGGTTCCGAGCCTCCGGGAAGCATAACTCGGGAGGCTACTCCAGAGTGCTGAGCTTGATCTTCTTGGCGCTGGGGTGCTTGTCGAGCTTCCTCTGGCTGGTTGGCAGGTCCGGGAGTAATGCCGCTGAAGAAGACGACATAGGGAACAATAAGGAAAGGACCAGGACAGATCAATGATACAAGCAATGTGATCAGGTCGAGATTCTCAGGGATTTGAAGATACGAGCAGAGATCAAGGACGAATATTGATTGAGACATCTATTCGGTAAACCCTCACATTTCTTGAATGCCAAGACCTGCATGGGCCACCACTTAAACCGTGTCACGCCCCAGAACCAGAATACTGGAGAGCGGGGGCAGACACAGCCAGCTACGTATATTGAAATAGAATACATCTCAACTATACGGTCACGGCTGTCTAGATATGAGGGTTTACTACAAGCCAGCAGTCTCTTAAGGTCAAGCCTATTGTCTCAATCTCAAGCAATTAACAGAGTTACAAGATATTAGAGCATCAAATATATATATATAAGGCGTCCCAAATATTACATATTGGATGATCATGAAGCTAGTCGTACAAAATGATAGGACTAGCAAGAGTTCAGTCATACATGATCAACCCTAGGATTTGTTAATCATGTTTACAGCCCGTAGGCAGACAGTAAGTAAATGCATCGAGCTAACAGGTGCTCGTCGGCTAAACGCCTCAAAAGAATAAATTTACATATAAGTGGGTGAAACAAAAAGGAAAACCCACTCTTGACCCGGGTTCCGTCTAGTTGTCACCATTGGGCTGGAAGCTGGGTAGATCCTCGGGAGCTGCTCCGAAATCTGGCCACACAAAACCAGCTGGGTCAAACCCCAGAAAGAGCAAGTGCCACAAAGGAGGCCACAAATAAGAACAAAAGCCAGCATATCAGAACATAAAGAATAAAAGAAGTACAAGTAATAAAAGTACACAGGGCGATAAACGACTAGAGACGTGGAACCATTCCGGGAGCCAGGTTACAATCCTTAAACCAAACAAGGACCGGGATTGTACCCCTTCGCCTGAATAGCTCACTGTCTCTACCCATTTATCGTTAGAGATAAGTAAAACAAACATGCTCAGGAGATAGCAGGTACTGGAGCTAGACAAGACTTAGACAAGGCTGGACACCATCCATTCACAATCGGCCAAGCAAGTACTACGGCTTACTACTTTAACTAACTAGGGTTATCACAAGCCTAATTACTAACAAGATGCAAGTGAGAAACTCCCAGTCCCAAGCCCTGCAGACCATCCAGTTATCCTTCCGCGGGTTGAGAGTTATAGGTGGGTACATCGCCCAGGAAACGATATACCCTTAGGTGACTTAGAGGGTGCAACACATGACAGTGTGCTGGAAATGTGCTCTACTCGTCGGCAAGCTACAAGTCCATTAAAGCGCCCAGATAACGAGATTGCCTGTGACTGGGAATTCTCCATGTTCTAATTTGATCTAATAATTAGCCTAATCCAATTTAGCGCGAGTCCCTGGCCGTGGTACCCAGGAAGTCACGTCCTAGACATGATGCAAGACAAGACAAGTGGATTGTGCAAACAAGCAAGCAGGAACACCCACGGGGTCAAGGCAAGTCAAGTCAAGTTATCAAGTCAAGTCAAGTCAAGAGTGCGCCGCCACGGGCCACTATCAAGTTATCAAGGTAAATCATGTCAGGGTACTGTCAGGGGTGCGCCACGACGGGCCACTATCAAGTCAGGTTGGTCGTGTCAGGAGTGCACCACTACGGGTCACTGTCATGTTATACTAGTTCCTTGTCATACCATGCTGCGTACAATAGTTATTCCAGATATAATAAGCAAAAGCAAGTTCATGCCAAAAGGCGTAAGGATATAAAATGGGCATAAAATACCTAATAAAATACTAATATAAAAAATAGGACTATAGAAGAGCCAAGATCAAGAAATAACAAATTCATCATAGACAAGTTGGTTGCGCAGGGTATGCACTGCGCAGGGTGCCAAGTGCGCAGGGTGAGCTGCGCAGGGTACCAACTGCGCAGGGTGCCAAGTGCGCAGGGGCAGATGGCGCACAGATGGATTGCGCAGAAGGTAGACTGCGCAGGAGTGAACTGCGCAGGAGTTGGTTGCGCAGAGATGGATTGCGCAGAAGGTAGACTGCGCAGGGGTTGCTTTGCGCATGGCTGGCTTGCGCATGGCTGGCCTGCGCCAGCGCAATCCAGCGCAGCGCAAGCATGGCTGAGGATCTTGCGCAAATGGCCATGCGCTAAAGAGCACGGGTCAGGGTGCGCAAATGGCCTTGCACTAAAGAGCGCAGGCCAGGGAATAGTGCGCAATCGGCCAAGTGCTAAAAAGCATTGGCCGAGAGCTCCACCATGGCTGAACTCTCAAGAACACCAAGAACACCAAGTTCAAATCTTCACAACTTAGCCAAATCAAAACCAAATTTAGATTTTCAAAGTTCTAACTTGAGTAAAATTAAATTCTCTTCCACATGGAAGCATCAAAACAAGCTAAAATCAAAGTTTAATAGATCAAAACCAAGGAATTCCGAAAATAACTAAAACTTAGATCTAGAACAATGGAGTCTCCAAATCACAAAATTCCAAGTTCTAATGTTGTTCTCCATGTCCTAATCTAGCTAATGAACAAATAAAATGTGGTGCTTATTTAATGGCAAGATGCACTTGCCTATAGGTGTGGGTGGAGGAAGAAGAAGAAGAAGAAATAAATGAAGAAATTATGGAGGAGAGAGAAGTAGGTGGGTTATAATGAGGGTGTTGTGGTGGAATGGAGGTGGAGTGTAGGCTTATGGTGTTCCATGCATGTTGAACCAAACCAAACCAAACCAAACATTCTCCACAAAATAAAACCAAGCCATGGTTAAAACCTGTTTACAAGAATCAAAAGACCACATGTCCAGGAAAATAAAATACGTGCCAAAATCAAATACGAGCATAATACGAAATACGGGAAATGGGGGTGACAAGGACAAGGAGCATACGTTGTAATCTAATGTACAAAATGACGACTTTTATCATTTATACCAATAAGCCAATTGTACATCGTCATGTTCTCAGCTTTAATTACTTCAAATAAATACTCTAGTTCTATTTGATTGTAAGATCTAGCAAGCGAGTTTAACAATCAATGATTTTTTTTTCTTTCACAATAGACTTCGTATTCTTTTTAAAATGTTGAATGAAAAAAAGGATATTCTAGGAAAATAGCTCGCATAGCATGTATCAATCCTTTTTTGCTTATGATATAAATAAAATTCTACTTCATTCATTATAATAACTTTCAAATGATATTCTAAAAACATTTAAAAATAGAGACCAAGAGTCAATATTTTTACCTTCGGCAACAACATAAGCAATATAATACGATTGATAGTTATTAGGATCATGAGCACAAACAATAAATAAAATACCTTGATATGTAGATAAAAGAAAAGTGGCATCAGTACTAATAATAGGTAACCAACTCCTTAAAAACCATCAATGCACGTCTTGAAATAATTAAATTATTCTTTCAAATTTGTTATTTTCGAAAGTATTAAGGAAACATCTACTACCTGGATTCGACTACATAATTCTAAAACCATATTCCTTAAGACCAGCATATGCTCAACATAACTACCATTTATTTTACGTAATGCCATCTCTCGGGCGCTCCATACTTTGGAATAAGTAATATATATACGGTGTTTCCTGAATATATCTTTCACAATTTGTGATGCACTATATGACTGATTATCTCTAATTAAATCAATTATTCTTGTCTTAACCCATGCAGCGGTAGCTAGGCGATGATGTCCTATGGTAAGTCCACTTAAACAAGAATGACGACTTTCTAATGAACTAACTTTAACTATTTGGCCTGTTCCAATGGCATATACTCTCCAATTACAATTCTGCTAATCACAAGTATCTATAATTCTGGGGAATTATTCATAGCACTAGCTGAACAACTAAAATTATGCTAAATTTCTACACTACTTACCAAACTTCTAAATTTTGAATGACTGTCGAATGTTTGTCCGATAAATAATTCAGGAGTGTTAGAATTATCATCATCATCATCATCATCATCATCATCTACCTCATAACCTGTATTTTCAATTAAATCGTCACCATTTTTGTTGTCATCATCATCATCATCATCATTATCATCATCATCGTGATCATATTCATCTAGCAAGGGAGCAATTGGTTGAGAAGAAAAACTAGCACCCGTATTAACATGCTGGTAATTAGAAATAAATTCAACATTAACTCTATTAGCAAATGATGATACTTTAGTAACATATAAACTAATTTATGGTGATTGTGAATTAATCTCAAGAATAAAATTACATGCTTCTTCTCCATCTATCAATAAACATGTAGAACCAAAAATAGACTTTAAAATTATTTGGTAACTAAAGAAAAATATTCAGAAATAAAAATATATAAATTTTCTAAAGTAATATTGCGATAAGTTAGAAAAAATTGGGTTTCACCTCCTTCGTAACATAACACATTTACTCTACCTCCATGCGAGCACACTATTTCAATGCTATGATCCATGAAGAAGACGAAAGACTTTGCGAATTTTTAGCTATAGGAGAGTCGCATTTCAGGAAAATAGAGCTTCTGTGTGGTGGAGAGAGGATAAGAGAGTCTAGCTTCTGTGATAGGAGAGGGAGCTTCTAAGATAGAGAGAAGAGCTTCTATTATGTGTTGGCGTGAAGAGAGAAGTGAATGGAGCAACAAAAAGAATTTGTCCACGCCAAGTGAATTGGCGTGCATAAAGACTTTAAAATATAACCATTGAAATATAGCCATTGCCGACAGCTACTACCCCCCCCCCACACACCCCATGCGCTAACTTAGTTGGCGTTCGCACCCTAGGGCTTGCCAACTTAGTTGGCGCCCTCGCCCCTAGGGCATGCCAAATCAGTTGGCGCCCGTAC
>JANAVB010041820.1:16856758-16884258 GCA_029216955.1 Iris pallida
CAAGCCTATATATCTCAATCACAAGCAAATAAGTAAATTACAAGAGTATGATCATCATGCATGTAAGACAGTAAAGTGTCCCAAACTATAATATATAGATGATCATGAAGCTAGTAATACAAAATCAAGAACTAACAAGAGTGTAAGTCATACATGATAAGCTTTAGCTACAGTCTAGAAAATATACGAATTATGTCTAAGCTTGTAGGCCAAATGTCAAGTCTAAAATACGAGTTCAACACGTGCTCAGTGGTTAAATGTCGCAAAAGACAATATATAGAAAATAGTGGGTAAGAGAAAGAATACCTAATCAGGCACCCTGGTGCTCCAGGTGGTCACCATCGAGTGGAAGGTCCAGTAGTTTCACATCCCAGAACCAGAATACTAGCAAGTAGGTGCGGACCAGGCCAGCTACGTATACCAAAGTACTCCAGTATCCTGAAATACGGTCAAATTTGTAGATATAGGGGTTACTATTACAAGCCATCAGTCAATCCTAGGTTAAGCAAATCCTATATATCTCAATCACAGGCAAGCAAGTAAGTACAAGAATATCAGCATCAAGCATATAAGACAGAAAAGCGTCCAAAAATATATTATGTACATGATCATGAAGCTAATAATACAAAATAAAGAACTAGCTAGAATGTAATTCATATATTATCAGCTTTAGCTGTAGTCTAGAATATACAAATCATGTCTACGTCCGTAGGCGAAATGTCAAGTCCAAAATACGAGCTAAACACGTGCTCGGTGGCTTAATGCCACAAAAGACTATATATAGATAAGAGTGGGTAAGAGAAAGAACACCCACTCATGCATCCTAGCACTCCGGATGGTCACCATCGAATGGAAGGTTCGGTAGATCCTGGGGCTCCTTTACCAAATCTGGTCAAACAAAATCAGTGGGGTCAGACCCCCCAATAGCAAGTATCATAAAGGAGGCCAAACTATGAACTTAACCAATATGCAAATCATAACAACACTAAAGTAAAGCAATAAAAGCAAGCATGAATAATATAAAGGTACCACAACAATATAAAAAAAATTGGAAACATGTAGTGAAGTCGGACATGCGAGCATATAAGTGAAACCAAGCATGTGATCATGTAAGGTGAAGTCGAGCAAGTGAACATGTAAGTGTAGCCGAGCATATAAGACAAGTAGTAAAGTCGGGCATGTAACAGAAATAATAGCATGTACATGAATATCAAAATCTAAGTACTGAAATAAAATAAATAGGAGCAAGAATAGACTAGGTAAGACAGAAAATGGAATACATTCATTAATCATGGCCAAGCAATGAGTACGACTTGATACATTCGCTAACTAGGGTTATCACAATCCTAATTACACGTGTAACCTAAAGAGGTAGCCCTGATCGACGGTGAGCTAAGAGAAGTACAATATACTGGATTGTCCCACTCGACGATGTGCTAGAAATGTGCCTCTCACGACGGAGAGCAACATGTCCATTGTATAGGCCGGAATAAAGGGCTTGCAAGCAATCAGGAAAATCTTCCCTTCCAATGCATCTAGATGATCAAGCTAGTTGTTTGGCCCTTAACATTTCATTCAGGATTTTGGGTGTGGATTCCGCAGAATCCATCCTAGACATGAGGCATACAAGACTGGACAAGACAAGCAAGAGTACACTATAACAAGACATAACAAAAGTACAAGTATTAAGTCAAGAGTGCGCTACGACGAGCCACTATACCAAGCTAGACAAGATAAGAATTAAGAGTAGGCCACAACGGGCCACTATATTAAGCTATAGATGTACGAGAAATGCAGACAAGGTGGTACATACCAAGAAACATGGCATAATGTCACGATCCATACCCTGTTTAGGGCACAAGGACGTAGGTACGCACAACCTACGTCGCAGTATCGATGGTAGAATGCTGTATAGGTCATCTACAATATCTATCATCTAACAATATGAATCATAAAACTTGTCATCTCTGCACAGAGGAAAATCATGACATGTAAACTATATAATCTCAATCACAAAGTCTAAAGGAAGATAGAGCACGATATTGGGATAGAAGACAAAGAAGATTAAACTGAATAAATAGTAATGTCGTCCCAACACATGAGTCTAGATGTCTAAAATAATAAATACATATCCTGAATATAATAATAAGTCTCAAATCCACACTCGGAACAATCCGATACAAAATGAATACTAAAATTCTAAACTATATCTATGGCACTCTCTACTGAGCAGGTTTCTCCTCAGACTCATATGTGCATCCCTCATAGTAGGTAGGACAACCATCTAAACCATCTAAAAAATATTATCTAGTCAGAATTGGAGCGAAGTACAACTCAAATAGCAGTTCCAGTTAATTGACAAGCACTATAAAAATGTAAATAATAGTGAAATACTTGAGGAACAATTTATAGAGACAATGTACAATAGAAGAGACAGGTGAATATAGAGTAATAGATGTAAGGGGAGAACATGTGAAATGTAAAAGCAGACAGATATGTAATAAGGGGAAAATATGTCATACAAGGTAGACAACTCACAAGTCCATAATATCTATATCTAATACCAGTGTTTTAAAATACCAAGTTGACATGTGAACAGCTAGAGTGTAATATCTGAAAAACCATACATGTCCGTGTGTGGCCGATATTATTATGATAAGACCATAAGGTAGAAAGGGTATGTTCACATGTCTCCTAGGCATTTTCCCGCACGACAATTATACATGGATCCATGTCTCAATAAGTATCTCAATAATCCAGAAATAGATACATTAGTTTAGTAAAAATCATTAGGCATGAAACTACGTATCTCAAGTCAAGGAATCCATACAATACCAAACCGTGTGACCATCGTGTCAGAATCAAGATAGAACACTAACATAAACATGCATCATAGGAATTATCAAGAAATAAAAACTATCAGAGAATGTACTTGCCTGTCGTCCTGAGCAATGAATGTGATTCGAGGCCCAAAGTGATGTTGCACAACCTAAATATGAGATATATCTGTTAATTAGAGTTTAATGGTGTTAAATATGGTTTTTATATTATGTGATATGCAATCTAGGTCAATTTAACTTAAATGTTTGACTTTTGGGGTCGAACTAGCCTACTTGGTCAACCTGGTCAAAATAGTCACACATGGACAAACCTCTATGAGGAATGGGATATAAGATAATATGTGATCATTCAGTCTTCTAATATACTAATATCTAGTATCATCTATAATACCCTAGTCTAGAACTTATATCCTGAACAATGTCCTAGTATATAACCTACACCTTGGAGTCTCACTCACTATCAAAGTAGTATCTAGATACCAATATATTTATTCATACTTATTCAAACTTATATATATATATATATTTTTTTTTCAAACTTATATATATATATATATATATATATATATATATATATATATATATATAGATATATATTTTCAAACATAAAAAAAAAAAATATATATATTTTTTTTTTCAAACTTATATATATATATATATATATATATATATATATATATATATATATATATATATATATATTTATATATTTATATTATATTTATATACATATATATATATATGTATATAAATATATATATATATATATATATATATATATATATATATATATATATATATAAAAATATATATATATATATATATATATATATATATATATATACACACACACACACACACACACACACACACACACACACATATATGTATATATGTATATATATATAAAAATATATATATATACATACATCACATATTCCCTCTAATGATACTCTATATATTTGTATATGTATATAACCTTAGTTACCTATACATATTAATTCACATATCTAAACTAATTCTCAACATAGGAAAACCTAGTACTGATACATTGATAAAGCTGGAAATTGCTGAGAAACCCAATTTTGGGGTTGGTTTTTATGAAAAACCCACCCGCAGGATGGGTTTTATGAAATGCCCAGAATTATATATTTCCACGTTAAGTATTCCATGATTCCCTTTAGATGCTCTGTATTTACAAAATTAATACCATAACTACCCCTCCGCACAAACTCAGATTTGGATTGCGATTCTCGTCGTCTTCTTCTTCTTCATGAGAGATCTGAATTCCATTGCTCTCATCTTCAGCAGTGATCGCAAAGATCGTTCGTAGTTCACCGTGCTTTTTTTCAATCGAACTTCGATCATCACTCATCTACTTCTTCTTCTTCTTCTTTTCTTCCTCTTCTTCTTCTTCTTCTTCTTCTTCTTCTTCTACTTCTTCTTCTTCTTTTCTGACAATTAGGTCAATTATGCAAAGAAGATCTTCTTCTTCTTCTTTTCCATAAGAGTTAACATCGTTTTGAAAGAAGAACGAAAACTCTTGAATCTTTATTCATGTCAAATTTCTTTCCATAAAACAAAAAAATAAAAATAAGGTCTCTGTCAACTATTCTCCGTCGATATAACACGAAGAATAGTCATTCTCCGGCACTTTAACAAGGAGAATGCCATTCTCCGTGTAAGTTAACACGGAGAATGGCATTCTCCGTGTTTCTAACACGGAGAATGGCTATTCTCCTACGTTTTAACATTTGAATGACCATTCTCCGTGTCATTTAACACGGAGAATGGCCATTCTTCGTGTAATTTAGCACGGAGAATGCATATTTTTCGTGTAATTTAGCACGGAGAATGCCATTCTCCGTACTAAATTACACGGAGAATTGTCATTCTCCTACGTTTTAACACTGAGAATGGCCATTCTCCATGTAAATTAACACGGAGAATGGCATTCTTCGTGTTTCTAACACGAAGAATGTCCATTCTCCTATGTTTTAATACTAGAATGACAATTCTCCGTGCTAAATTACACGGATAATGGCCATTCTTCGTATAAATTAAGGCAGAGAATGGCCATTCTCTGTGTAATTTAACACAGAGAATGGCTATTCTTCGTGTAAATTAAGATGGAGAATGGCCATTCTTCGTGTTATGCCATTCTCCATGTTACTAACACGAAGAATGGCCATTCTCCGTGTAAATTAAGACGAAGAATGCCATTCTGCGTGTTACTAACACGGAGAATGGCCACCCTCATGCGAAATTAACATTCTTCATGTTCTAAAATGGAGAATGGCCATTCTCCTGCATTTTATTGTCAGTTGAAACTTTGGAGGGCCATAACTTTTGACTGGAAGGTCGAAACGAGGCCTGAGTTGTCGCAAAATGAGCGTATCTTCACAGTTTGTTGGCCTTCTAAAATTTTAGAATCACAAAAAAATGATGTTTGGACCTCCGTTTGAGCACTTTTGCCGTTTGTTTTGGTCTTTTCGAAATTTTTCGACGAGTTTTTGAGGAGAAAATCTAGATTCGAAAGTGAGCAGCGTATGGAAGAAGATGAAGTATCGAAACGTTTTTTTAAGAGTAGTTTCATGGGTGTTTTCAATAAATTAGAAGGAAGGGCAAAAAGGTCGTTCAAAACCCTCTTTATTTATTTTTTGCTAATTCTAGGCACGCGATGAAATGTTATTGTGCGGTAGGTTTTTCATAAAACTTTTTCGTTTTTTGGGCATTTCATAAATTTTCCCTTGATAAAGTATCAGTCCCCTAGAATACACTAACCTACCCTATCCTTAGCCACTGCATAGTACAAGGAAATTCCTATATTTCCTGACCACACATTGGCCTAAAGCAAACCCCTTTACCTGTGTGCTTGGCACACAAGCCAGCGCAGTCCTACCAAGGCCTAGGACAACCTGCATCTTCTGTTGCAAGGAGCAGCTCCCAACCAGTGACCGCACAGGCCATTGCCTGGGCTAAGGCATGCTGTTACAATTCTAAAGGTAATGCCAAGCAAAATCTTTGTTGTATTGCATTGCTGCCACTACAAGGCTGCAATGAAAGCCAAGTGTATGGCTGCCCTGCTGCCATGGCTCACTGGCCAGGCAGTGCCAAATGGCCTGGGCACTCTTATGGTCACTGCCACTGCACTAAATTGGCCAAATGGCCTAAAGCCAAAGTGGCTTGGCCACACAAACTTTAAGCCTATACAAAACCTTCCCTCTAGAGTAGGTAAACCTCATTACCTACTCAAACACTTACCCTACATTCACTAACTGATACCCAAACTACTCTAACCTCTGATACTAAATAACACTAACTAATACTTCACTCACACACAAGGCCACAAAGACATTATGCATTGATAACTAACTTAACATAGGCATCTCATAGACACTCACTCAATTGATCTCTCTCAGAAATCACCGATACATCATTCCACTGATACTAATTGATACTAGGACTAACATCTCCAAATGCCCTGCTCACTGATACATTAAAACACTCAAAGACACATAGAGTTCTCACTGACCTTACTGTCCCGCACTCCTTTTCATCTCCACATATATTTACCTGACACTTTATTTTTGCTAACACACCCTCACACCATAGTGCATTCAAACCTGTACTGGCCTAAGCCCCTATCGATTTACTTATTCATTCCTCTCTAACTGTGCAAAGAAACCCCTTTCCTGCTGCTAAGGGGACACCCTACTCTGTATTTACCTGTAAGGCAAACTGATTCGAATAGGGAGATGGAAGTCCCCATGCCCAACTAAACTCGTGCCCTCCCAACTCTGATACTCGCTCACTTCTTCATCTACAACTCGATACCTTAACTCCAATATCCCATATCTTAGTTTGTCCCAACTAACTAGTACTACTTGGTATCAGCCTTAAATGCACACAAAGACACACCTTTAGACACTAATATACTCACTCATCCTCATGAACTTACATGCCCCTTTTATTCCCAGTCATCTACTAGATATTCTCTCTTCCTTCTATTGCTTTTTACTGATACATAAAGGTAAAACCTACTACTATGCATACATATATACGAAATGCTTACAAGCTATATACATTCACATACAAATATATATTACACTCTACTCTCAAACTCTAATTCGAAATACCTATCAAAAACACTCCAACACTCAAGATACTCACATGGTTCACACTCAAGACACTTATCACTACCCTCACAATCATCTCCAACTGATACTAGTTCAGTGCCTCACTCACTGACTCATGCTACAGGCCCCAAACAGTCCCTTAGACCATCCTGCCACTGCCATGCCAAGGCAGGGCCTCACATTGCCTGTGCACTACAGTGCACAGGTTACACTAATATCCCCCTATCACCTTATCTTTATGCTCCTATGAGCAGCCACTGCCTATCCCCATGATACCTATGAAACTATAGGGTCTATGGTCACACATACATGCCCATCAGTGCTAGTATAATGCTCACATTCACTCTTCCTTGCTACTGCCATCACACTAAAATCACATATATTCACTCCTACATATATGTAATAAATACATGTATCACATATCCCAATTCGTAGGGATACACATATTTGTCTTCAAGAAATAAATATATGCAATTATCTATCACATACATATACCTACATCCATTACCTCCACTGATACCACATTCATGATCATATATATCGATACATAGGTATGTTGCCCATCACACCTCTGGGAATTCACTTACATGTCTAACCACACACCTTTATGATCTTAAATGCCTGCACACTCACTGACATTACTAATGCTTACACAGAAAATTCCAAATTTCCATGTCCTATCCAAACTGATACCAGTATCAGTCTCCATATCCCTCTATAATTCACCCGAAAATCTTATCTATATGTACATGCATCTTTCTCCCTAGGTGACCACCACACTATATATATACATCCTCACATACATGTGCATAAAGTTGACACTACCTACTGTTCCAGCCACAACCCGACTGATACTAAGTATTAGTTCTCAATTTGCTTATAGGAATACCTCACATTTAAATGAACTGGACTACACTCTGGACACTCTTAAGACTCACTGTTTTCACTCTCAAAACTGAAGCAGTCCCTCTCTCTCTAACTGTTTACACCCGAGCACAATTGGCACTTACTCTCAAGGAGAGTCCTGACACCTCATAGGAAAACCTGACCAGGTTACCCCTCCTCTTGTATATATATCTGATACTCAAGGTATCAGACCATACTGATACCAACCCAAAAGCCCCTGCACTCTAGTTTATACAGTTCACTCACCCTTCCTACTGTCATATACATATATTTATATAGATGACACATATTCACCCATATGTGTCCTTACATTTAAAATATATATATACATACACTAAAATATATGTATTTATGACATCTAGAGCCTCATTATAACTATCCAAATGAAAACCAAGCTATAAGTGAGAAAAAACTGAAAGAAAATAGAACTTAATAGCCACTTAGATATTTTAACAAACACTTGGTGGGAAAACTTGTAGTCTCCCTGAAGGACTCAAACTCTATGTAGCCATCACAATAGGACTCATTAGGACCTCAACCTTCTTCCTATTAGTCATGGGAGGGGTCTCCTACATGAATACATAAATTTTAACCATGGAAATGAAAGTGTAGAGGGTTATACCTATGTAGAAAGAAGCATACACAATGTTCCATGAATTTGGGGAAGATGGGTGAAGAAAGGGCTCTCAAATCCTTGCTAGAGCCTCCACCAAGCCTTCTGAGCTCCCCAAGCCTTAGCACAACAAAGGGAAGAAAGAGGAGAAATTTTAGGAGAGTATGGAATGAAGAAAATATGTGGAAACCTTAGAAAGGAATGGTGGCTGCCATTTGGGTTTGTGGAGGGTATAAATAGAGTCTTATCAAGCCCTAAACTCTTCATGACACTTAGTATTAGGAAGGTACTTAAGGGGACTGTGATTTGGTGCTAATTAATTCTTGTACTAAACCTAGCCATGACAAGAGTCTAATTAATCAAACCTATTGGTCAAATCAAATTAAATGGGGTCAACCATGTCTAATTAATAAGCTAGTCTACTAATAAATACAACCATCATATTAAAATAAAAAATATATAAACAAAATATGAAATGACAAAAATATCCTTGTTCTAGAAAAGTGGTAGTGACACATAATATATACAGTAAGGCAATTGTTAGCCCAATGATTATATCATGGTTTTGAATATGGCTAATCAATTAAGTTTAACTAGTGATGTCACTAATATTCATGTAATCACTGTCATGTTGCTACTTAAACTTAGCATTGTCCTATAAACTTAGCATTATCCTAAATGGTCTATATCATATTGCTATGCTTGTATCATATTGCTTTGTTCGTCTAACATGTACTTGCAGACAAATAGTAAGCATGACCAAACCAGGACATATGCAACAAAGAATTATAGATGGGCCAAAGACGGCATAATACAAGAAGATTTCTCTGAACCGCCTAACGACCTATCCGGGACCTCGTATCGGGGGTTTCGCTGCCCGGTCAACCGACGAGGGTCGAGGGAACATCGCCGCCCGTGGGGGTTCAGGGGCGAAGCCCCCGAAAGGTATTCAGTTTCCAGATCTGTTTATCTTTGGATGACTGCCGTCAAGAAAGAAGGCGTCTTCAAGTCTTCCAAATTGTCAGAAGAAATGCATCATCTAAGGGCTATTGGTTTTCAAATTTATTATGTATTTTTCATTTTATTGAGTCTAGAAAAAATATGAGATTGATCGGATCGGTACTGGCTTAACTATTCTCAGTCCACAATATATAGCCTACCTATCCACAAATATCTATCTAAAAGTCCACATATTAAAAAGCCCAAAATCCATCAAAATTTGGCCAAAATAGTTCTGGCAGAACTCTGTCCGAACTCGGTCAGAACTCGGCCCGAGTTCGGTTTGGGTAAATTTGAAATACAGTTTTCACCAAATCTGCATCCAACGTTCGTATGCAAAATTCTAGCATCCGAACTCTGTCTGAACTCTGTCCAAGTTCGGTCCCCCAAAAATACTATAAATAGAGTTGAGATTACCATTCATTTCAATCATCCAATTTTATCTCTTCTCTATCGATAGTGTTCTGAGCTTTTTTACTTTCATATCTAAGCCATTATGACTCTTAGCCAAGCCAATACAGTTTCTGTTTAATCTAGAGTTTGGTGTTGAAGAGTTGTATCGGAGGCTGTATTCAGAAAACGTTCTAGTTTTCTAATTGCCTACTGGAGTCGATCGTGCGCTCGTCACCAAGCATAGTGTTATAAAGTTGGTCGTGCACTTGTCGCCAAGCACGGTGTTGTAAGATTTGGAAACGCTCAGTTAAAGCTTGTGCCATAGTGCATTAAAGCGAGCAAGAGTACTCACGACTGGACTAGTCCTCTCAGAGGGAAACTAGTATACATCGCTGTGTCACTGAGTTTGAATTCTTGACTCTTACTTTACCATATTTTATTTATCGTCTTTCATCTGCCATAGTTTATAATCTATTTTTTTAATTCATGATTATTTTTGCTGCACACGCATGCACTCTATTCACCCCCCGCTAGAGGTGTTCAACGGTCCTACAATTGGTATCAGAGCGGGTGCTTGTTATATAGATATTACTGCTTATACCAATTGCTCCTATAATTGGTATCAGAGCAGGTTATATTCAAATTTAACACTCTAGAGAGTATACATATGGCAGCCGTGAATTCAATATTCATAGATGAAGTGAAATCCATAAATTGACTCCCACTATTTGATGGAACGAACTATAGTTATTGGAAAACACGGATGAGCTTGTACCTGAAGTCTCAAGACTTTAACTTATGGTCAATTATTGTCAATGGCTACCAAAAGCCTACTATCACATCTATTCTCACATCCTCTATAATCAACAAGCCTTATTATAGTTATATAGAGGAAGAAGTTAGCTAGCCTTGAAGCAAAAGCAATCCATGGTCATTATTGTGCTGTAGACATAAATGTATTCAATTTTATTACTACTTGCACAACATCTCATAAAATTTGTACTTACGAGTGCAGGTACGAAAATAAAGATAGCAACTCCAGAGAGGAGGATAGTCTTCATAACGATGTAAATGTATGCACGATGACATCAAGATTTAACGTTCAACACAACCCATTATATGAAGAAGGGCTTGTATGTAACAATTGTAAGAAGATAGGCCACATCAAAGAAGATTGTACAACAGCTAGAAAGAAGAACCGCTACGAACAATCATACAAAGAAAGATCATCGTCCCACAAGTATGCTACCACAAGCATATGGTGTGAAAGAGAAACAAGCGATTCCGAAGAAGAATAGAGAACTCGTCAAGCTACAAATATATGCTCAATGGCATTATCCAATGAGGTACAAGACAACTCTATTCTTAAAGAGAATGAATTCTCTTATGATGAGTTATCTGATGCTTTCAGTGATTTATTGAAAGAACACAAGAAAGTATTAGATAAGTATATATAAGCAAGCTAGAAAGGATATTCTGTGCTATAAGCTTGAGAATGAAAAGCTTACTTGCTTATTGAATGATGCTAGAAATACTTCTACTTTTGATAATTCTACTGAGATTTCTATACTTGAGTTTAGATTACATGAGGCACTTGAATGCATTGAGAAAAGCACTCAATAAAATGCTAAACTTAAGAAGGAATTAGAATCAGAAAAGAAGAAGTATTCTATTGCTTCATGTAGAATTGATGCTCTTTCTGCTAACTATAATGAGATATGTGCTAACTCTAAAAAGTTAGAGATTAGATTGGAAAAGCAGGTAGTACAACCTATGAGTCTAACACAAGACATGGTAGATCTTTTAAAAAAGAAGCAAGAAAAGCCAAAGCTTCACGTAACCATGCATTCTATTACAAGTATTTACGCATATCATATCACACCACTGCACGTTCTCATACTGCTGCACGTAGGACTAATGTTAAAACTTTCTGTCATTATTGTGGCATAAATGGACACATTTCTAATCATTGTCAGATTAGAAAACTAGTTGATATGAACTTGTGCAAATGGGTTCCCAAATCTAACAAATGTGGATCGAAGTACTGGATACCAAAGTTTTCACCTAATATTTCAGGTGGAGCTACTTATGCTGAACCATAGAACCATGGAGCATGTTGGTGATTACAAAGCTACAACGGTCACCTTTCACGCAATTGTACCAACATATGTGTGGTCACTAGAACCACTTTGGTAATATGCTTTCTAAATAGTTTTTAATATCTAGCATGTTCTTATTGATGTCTTTCTATTAGCTCTCATTGATATCTTTTAATTTCTTATCATTTATATGAGTTATAATCCTAGCATGACTAGTTGGTTAGCTTAAATGATAAGTTCACACTATATAGTTTTTTTACCCATTTTTTATTATTGTGACATATTTATCTATGTATGCTCTTTACTCTTAGTCTTTATCTATGAAGATGCATACCACTCTAGTCCATAGAACTTAAGTTTCTGAGTTAATGTGTTTTTGACTCCGTCTTTAATATTTTTGTAATTCTTACCGATTTGTCTTTAACATGTCATATTTATTTTAATCGGTATTTTGTGAGCATATGTGTTCAGCACAAGTCTCCTTCTACTTTAAAAGTGTATATATATATATATATATATATATATATATATATATATATATATATATATATATATATATATATATATATATATATATATATGTTAACCTTGTGCTTGCATAATATATTCACTATTGATTCTCATATTTTATTTTGATTAACTTCTTATGAATAAATTACACCTTTGCCTAATAAAGCATATTTATACATGTTTTTGATCATGTGATAATTTTTTAATGCTTATTAAGGATATATGAACACTTCATTATCAATTATATATTGCTCATATATTTCTTATATTGATATATATTTTTGTATAAATATCTTTATTAGGGCATATGAGTTCAGCTCAAGTTCTATATTATTTTGAAAAGTATTTAATTATATTTCTTATCTTCAAACTTGTGTTTACCTCATACTTCAGCTATTGATTACTTTGAGCAAATTTGTGTTCTTCTCTTTATTAGCTTCTTCTTCAAAGCCTCTCTTAAATGACATTTTTCTTGTCTTTTTGGTTGACATTTTGGATACATGACTCATATTTAATTTATATTTGAATTATTTCATGTATGCAATTATATATATATATATATATATATATATATATATATATATATATATATATATATATATATTAGTAATATATATATATATATATATATATATATATATATATATATATATATATATATATATATATATATATATATATATATATTTGGTTTAGTATTATCCTAATCTTCGATATTTATTTGGTTTATATCTTTAAGTTGGGATTATGAGAAGAAATATTTATTAATGTCTTGCTCATGATTATTTGTGAGTGTTCTTTTGAAGATCGTTTGTTTTATCTTGATATGTTTATCGGTGCATACTTATACTGTATATTTATCTCTATAGTGCACTATGAAAACTTTTTGAAAACTAGTTTTTAGTATCTTAATCTTGATGATCATTCCTTGTTCATTCTTTGGGGATTTACTTATCTTTTATTTAGGAATTCTGGATTTCGATGCTGATTGATGATATTGCGTATATTCTTTTAAATCTAAGTTCTTAAAAGTATAAATCATCTTGAGTACAAGCCAAAAGGGTCCTTCTGTCATACAGGTGTAAATAGCCTGAAGCGACACGGTGTACTAGTCTTCGGACTACCGCTAGCTGGGAACCGGCCCCTACAGCTAACCCAAAGTGATCAATACTTTATAGACTTAAGATTTATTAAGGTCTACTTGCAACTATTATGTAGTTCTGGATCCAAGGCACTGAACCCAATTTCCTAGGTTCCAGAATACATTAGCATATATAGGCCCTATATTTTAATTTATAAATATTTTATATTTTATTGTTACTCAATAATTTGTATCACATATAAGGATATATGTAATGGATACATCTTATGCTTATAGCTACAAATGATTTGATTCTTTTGTTGTTTTTTCGATTTCAGTAGATGTATTTATTTTTGTATTCTCTAAACAATCTACAATCTTGGATTGATCTCAACTCTAAGCAAAGAGATGTGGATTTCATCTTTAGATTTGGACTTTTATTTTGATGGACAATATTATCTTTTTATATTTTTCACAAAAGGTTACATGTGTTGATCTAACTTTTCTATTGTGAGATTTTATTGCATAGATCAATTTATGTCGTCTTTTATGATTATTCATCGCATTTTTATTTATATATGCTAAATTGAAATATCTTTTCATCTTAAGTGTAATGATATTATCTCTTTTGTCTAAATATGATTGTTTTTCTTATTCATGATATTTTTTAAGATTTTAATATTCTCTTCTTATTCAAGTTACTAACTGCCTATAGCAGTAATTCTTTATTGGGGAGAAGTTAGTTTAATTTCTCTCTCTCAAAGCGTTCCTTTTCTTTAAGCCTACGGTTGATACCGTGCTACGGATTTAAAAGGAAAGAAATGAACTTTGATAAGAAGACCTAATATTTTGATGAATTAGTTTTCTACTTCTGGAAATATTTCTCTGGAATTTAAATTTGTTATTAATTTTGGATATAGCCATGAAAATGGGGAGCAGTTAATTGTTTCAATTCAATTATCTCTCTAACATGCCATATATCTAGAATGCTATTTGTTTTGGACATTTATCTAGTATTGTTTTTATTAACTTAAAATTGGCTATGGATCTTTTATTAAAGCTATTTTCGTGATACAAAAGTTTTGATTCATCAGTTGTGAGTATAAGGACTAAACGGACGCATTCGAACATTCACTAGGACAACTTTTTTATAATGAATTTCGTATTTCAAATGTCTTCTAATTTTTTTCTGTCAGTTACATGAATACCATTATTAAGGCAATTTTCAAAAAAAATTACTGTCTTGAAATTATTTTTGTTATTTGACTATATATTTTTCATTGGAGACATATTTGTTTGTTCATCTTTAAGCATTTATTATATATTTCTTTTACTTACCTAAAGATGATATTTGTTTCAAGTTTGGAACTTTATATGCATTTGATCAAAGAAAAAAATATGCATATCTTGGATATTCCTTAGATCTTGTGATTATTTATTTTATCTATTTTTGCATATAAATTACTTTGCAACTAGATACACATATTTTAAGGGGGAGCAAATTAATTGTTTCAATTCTTTTATGCCCTTAATATGTGGTATACCGAGTTCATCATGGACATATATTCTTTTACTTAAAATATTATATTGATTTGTTCATAATTTTTTATTTTAGTAAGTTTATGAGAAAATATAGGACAATTATTATTTCTTATTTTTAGTTCTCTCATTTTATGAGTTTGTAAAAGTTATCTTGCCAAATATATTTAATTATCCTTATTGATGATTCCTTTGAGCTTAAATTGATTTGGCATTTCTTATTGAGATTTTATCTCAAAGTTCATAATTATCTATACTTAGACTGATCATACTTTGCGGGAGAGCATTCAAGTCGACTGAATTTCTCCTTCTCAAGTATTTTGTCTTCATTAGCTTCATGTTTATCTAGTGGATATTTATTTATCATGCTAAGGTAATTGAGTTCAAATGCATGAACTTTGTATAGATTTTGCATAGATTCTAGTATATCTATTTTGATTTCTTTTCAATGAGTATACTCCTTATGGAATTAATTCACTAATTTGTATGGGCAAATTGTGAATCGTATTTTTTGTGATCATTGTTAAAAGTCTTATTTTTCAATATTTGGTATTTTATATTGGTATACTAGATCTGTGAATTTTTTTTCACGGATTATTTATGACCAATGATTGATTTCTACTATATTGGTATATACTTTTTTTATTAAAATTATTTATTGGTTTCCTTCAAAACTAGAGTTATATTCTTTCTTAAATTGTGTTTTGAATGGTTTGTTTCAAATATTCTCCAAATTTTAATTAATGATTATTTCTATCTTCCTTCTGTTATGATTAACTTTTTTTCTTATTATGGGGGAGCTTATTTTCGATCATGTCAACGGGGGAGAATAAGTTTAAGTTAACAAACAATATTTTAGTAATAGGTATTTATTAGTGATATATGCATCTATTGTATCTATCTTTAACTTAACTGATTTTCCATAATCAAAAAGGGGGAGATTGCTAGACCAATGATTATATCATGGTTTTGAGTATGGCTAATCAATTAAGTTTAACTAGTGATGTCACTAATATTCATGTAATCACTACCATGTTGCTACTTAAACTTAGTGTTGTCCTATAAACTTAGTATTGTCCTAAATGGTCTATATCATATTGCTATTCCTGTATCATATTGCATCATATTATTTTGTTCGTCTAACATGTACTTGCAGACAAGTAGTAAGCATGATCAAACCAAGACATATGCAACGAAGAATTATTGATGGGCCAAAGACGGCATAATACAAGAAGATTTCTCTGAACCGCCTAACGATCTATCTGGGACCTCACATCGGGGTTCTAGATCTGTTTATCTTTGGACGACTGCCGTCAAGGAATAAGGCATCTTCAAGTCTTCTCAATTGTTAGAAGAAATGCATCATCAAAGGGCTATTGGTTTTCAAATTTATTATGTATTTTTTCTTTTATTGAGTCTAGGAAAAATGTGAGATTGATCGGATCGGTACTGGCTTAGCTATTCTCAGTCCACAATATATAGCCTACTAATCCACAAATATCTATCCAAAAGACCACATATTAAAAAGCCCAAAACCCATCAAAATTTGGCCAAAATAGTTCTGGCAGAACTCCGCCCGAACTAGATCAGAACTCGTCCCGAGTTCGGTCTGGGTAAATTCGAAACACAGTTTCCACCAAATTTTCATCCAACGTTCGTATGCGAAATTCTAGCATCCGAACTCTGCCCGAGTTCGGTCCCCCAAAACACTATAAATATATTTGAGATTACCATTCATTTCAATCATCCAATTTCATCTCTTCTCTTCTCAATCTATAGTGTTCTGAGCTTTTTACTTTCATATCTAAGCCTTTACGACTCTTAGCCAAGCCAGTACAGTTTCTGTTTAATTTAGAGTTTGGTGTTGAAGAATTGTATCGGAGGCTGTATTCAGAAAATGTTCTTGTTTTTCAATTGCCTTCTGGAGTCGATCGTGCGCTCGTCACCAAGTACGGTGTTGTGAAGTCAGTCGTGCACTTGTCGCCAAGCACGGTGTTATAAGAGTTGCAAGCACTCAGTTAAAGCTTGTGCCATAGTGGATTAACAGCGAGCAAGAGTACTCGCGACTGGACTAGTCCTCTTAAAGGGAAACCAGTATACATCGCTGTGTCACTGAGTTTGAATTCTTGACTCTTACTTAACCATATTTTATTTACCGTCTTTTATCTGCCATAGTTTATAATCTATTTTTTAATTGGTAATTATTTCTGTTGCACACGCACACACTCTATTCACCCCCTTCTAGAGGTGCTCAACGGTCCTACAGCAATAAGGAGGAAGAAATCAGAAAATCGGATCAAAATCAAGAATTATCAAACTTGTGTACCCTAGCGGTATACTCTAGTATAACTGCGGTATGTCGGACAACAGGGACATAAAACTTGCTGGGAAATATAATGCACATGATCGGTATACCGGCGGTACAAACTAGTACACAGGCAGTATATCATTATTTGTAATAACAGTTTTTCAACTTAAAAAGGACCACAAACTGGTATGTCGTCGGTATACACTAGTATGTCGTCGGTATACACCGGTATACCTATGGTAATGCCGTTTGTGTCCGGAAAATAACACTAAGGACTTGGAACAAGTTTTGAAAACCAAATTTTGTCCCGAAATTCGTAGAATTCATGTATAACCATGAAAACAATACTAGAAGGAAGTTCGTGCATAGTACATATACTAAGTCTCATGGCTAGTACTCCGGTATCGTTCCTGATACAGACTTTTTCTTTCTAGGAAACTATCAAGATTTCACAGGATAGCTCATACCAAACTCCGAGATGGTCAATGTCACTACCACTTTTCCAAATAGGAATAATTTTGTCAGTTCATATTACATACTATTTTTGTGCATATTTATTTAATTATTATGTATTAGTTATTATGGTTAGTGGCTAGCCTATTTGTTAGACTTATGTTAGTGACCAGTTAGAATAGACATGACACTACAACCCAACAATTAGTATAACATGACACTTGGACCAATACATTGGACTAGGCCCCACTAGACCAAATTAGTCATACCATTTATTAATAGAAATTAGTTTAATTACCAAAACAAGATTAGAAGCTTCCTTACATTAATTAGCCTTTATGACAAGTTTAGAGGGGCACATTAGATATTCTCCATTGCATGGATATGACCTAGCATGGTCGGACATAAGAGGAAGGGAGACTCTCTCTCTCTCTTCATATCATTTGGTATCATTTCATCGTAGTTTGGTGTTTTTTCCCCAAGTTGATCCATCCATCCACCAATTTCTCTTACTTCCACTCTAATTCTCTTCCAATTCTCTTCATTCTATTCACTTAAAGGAGCCTAGGAGCCTGGAGGCTAGGAGCACTAGAAGAGGAGGCCAATTGCTAGGAGTTCGTGTCTAGATCATGTTCATTTGGCTTTGTATTGGGAATCCATCTTTCAATACGTATACATCTTAACTTCCTCTCTAATTAGACTTTATTTGTGCAATTTGACCCTTAGAAATTCACCCATGGACTAGGACTACCTATAGGAGGAAGAAGTAGGCTCTAATGACTCTCTATGTTAAAGTTATGTGGAATTTTATGCCAGTTTTGGGAGAATTTTGAGATTGGTGCACCAAGTATTTGTCATTTAGTAATCTAGATCTATTTAGACTAGATTGTGTCTGTCTAGATTTGTGTCCATAATTGGATACGAGTAGGCTGTATCATGATACGGTAGGACATGGAGTCATTTTGGGGGGTTTCCTTCCGACACTTGTGGCACAAAATGTCCAATTATTTATGACACATTGCACTAGCCATAGATTGTTCTAGTTAGGCTCTAATTTATGTTTTGGTCATGCTTATGTGATTTGGTACAATTTCGACAAAGTTTGGTATAGGTATCTTGGACGTATCACAAGAGTATCGTAGATTAGTACGATACGAGGGTGATGCACACCAAGTGTTTGGGTTTTGGCATTCTTGAGAGTATCATATGTGTGTGCATTCATTAGTCACATACGTATGAGTGTGTATGTACCTATATGTATAGGGATGTGTGTATCTATCTATATATGTATCTAGATGGCAATATATATATGTGTGTGTGTGTATGTGTGTGTGTGTCAATTGCACACATATGTGTCTTAAGTATGGTGAGTTGTGTGTACAATATAGATATTAGAGTAGGTTAAATATATATATATATATATATATATATATTATATATATATATGTGTGTGTGTGTGTGTGTGTGTGTGTGTGTGTGTGTGTGTGTGTGTGTGTGTGTGTGTGGGTATCCTATGTATATACACATAGTGGTGCATAGTATACATATGTAAGTATTTGGTTAGATAGGGGTGTGTGGGTGTGTGTATCAGTAGAGGGGTGGTTCTGTTGAGCATATAACAACAGTACTAGCAGTGGTGGGTGAGTGTGTATCCAATTAGAGCGATAGATAGATAGATAGATAGATAGATAGATAGATAGATAGATAGTAAAGGGGCGACAATGTTTACTATTTTTTCCAAAAGTAGGGAACAACAATATCATAACTGCTGCCTTTGGTAGCAGCAGGCATTAGGGGACGGGAAGGCAATGGCAACTATAGGAGTGCACAGGTGTTAGGCGCAGCATATGGGGAAATACAGTGACAACAGGTATAGGGGCTAGTTGCAGTAAAGTAGGGGAGAGGGATTGTTGAAGCAGCCGTAGCAGGATCTGCAACAACAGGTTGAGGGGGGTTGTAGTCACAGTAGCTGCTGTTTTTGGCAGCAACATGAAGAGGGAATGCAGTAGAAAGCTGCTAGGAAGTAGGGAGGTTAAGCAAAAGGAGTGCAGCAGTCCAACAGAGAAAGGAAACAACAACAATAACACATGTAGATTAGTATGTGTAGGTAATGTTTGGCTAGGTGGCATTAGGCATAGGTAAAGTGGATAGGTTGGGTGTATGAATATAGGTAATGATTGGGCATATTGGTTCCTATGTGTAGTGCATAATGGTTGTGTCTAGATAAGGGATAAAGTAATGTCTAAGGTAAGGTAATAGGTATTGGCATAGGTATATGTTTACCAAGATGCATATTTCCAAAATAGGCATGTGCATAGGTAATTGCATATAGGTGTGGCATAGGAGTATGAGTATATTATTATGTTATGTGTAACACCCCAGTCCCAATATATATAGGACCTGGGTACACTAGCATGCCAGTTACGTATCTAGTGGACTCCAGCCCAACTCGAATACGTATAAGCTGTCTAGAGGTCAAGTAAAATGTATAGTCACCTATATCTCAATCCACATAAAAAAACAAGAATAAATATTATATAATACAATCGGCCGCCCTGTATTACACATGTTCGAACAAGCTCAAGAAGAAGAATATAGCTTGTAAAGACTAGTCTATAATAGTAGTAAGAATCATGGTAGTTATATAAAGTGCAAGAGAGAATAAAAGCTTGAAAGAAATGATGAACGATACTACTATCAATATCTGACTCCTGCAGTATACATCACATCAACTCCATGCTTGAAGTCCAACAAGCGCCTGGAGAGATCACCAGGTCCTCAGAGGGACATAACAAGATACATAAAAATATGCCATATAACTGAATATATAAACTGTTCAAAAGTAATTTGGATCATAAAATGTTATAACACTCCATCCTTGGATTAGTGTACCATCCTCCCAACCAAACAAGGAAAGGAGATGGCATCCTAATCCACAATGAAGTATCTTTTCATGGCATAAATTCGATATAGAATCCGGACCACAACAAGGTTCAGTATTTTATTATCGAAGCAGTGAACCACACCTACAACCAAACAAGGATAAGGTGTGGCGCACTAGTTCGCGACAAAATACTGTTCCAAGCCATGATCAGGTATAAGATCACCTAACCGTTCTATGTGTAATGCATTTTGGAATAACACTCAATGCAAGGGCAGACTGACTGACCACAACTACACGGGTAGCGCTCAAGCAAGTCGCTAGCACAGTATACGGGTAGTGCTCCGGAGAGTCAACAGAAAATACACGGGTAGTGCTCAAATAAGTCACTAGCAAGATCAACACGACCCGATCAACATGACATTGCGCAAGCATCTACTGTTTGTTCCCCCCACCCTGTGCTCCTATCTATGTTTGTCCTCTAAAACTATGTCAACATGTATAAAATAAATAAAAGCAACAAAAATGACAATAAATAAGCAAATTATTATATAATAAAAATAAATTTGCTAAATGACAGTTAATAATCAAAATATAGTGGCAAGATATCTTGCCCGGAGGTTATGCGATGATTTGATCATGTCCTGCTGTAGAACTCGTCAAGGTAATATAAGCAACCAAAGATGAATTTTCGTAAACGTCTTCGGATGCTGAAATAAATATCACCAAAATTTTTGGAATAAAAAAAGTCTAAGATCGCCTACCCGTAAGTCTAATTCTGAACATATGGGCAAAATCATAATTTTGGATCAAAACGATGTTCGTCGTTGGACTCGCTTTGCACCAAAAAGCGTGTCAATCCTATGGTCTCTAAAAGTCCTCAAGTTATATGTCTATGGGTCTGGTTTGATGACACAAACTCAACCATATGTCCAAATTTGGATTTTGGTGAGCCGTGCACAAAATCGTCGGTTGAATCGGATAGTGGGCCCGCCAAAATAGCGTTCCGGTCGTCCTTCTCAGAATAGGACCAAACTTGGCTCATAGGACCAGAAAAACGATACGAGTCCAGTGGCATAAGTTTCATCTCGAGATGACGAACGCGTACGAAGTAATTGACTAAATTAAAAAATGGTCGATACGGGGGTTTTCGACAGATACGTCTCGATTCGTAGCGCACACGCAACCAATTCGAGTTCTGTCAAATCCCATACATGCACAAAGTCGATGCGCACCTTTTGATGCTTTCTGTTTGTTATCACGTTACCCGATTTGTCGGGGTGAACGCGAGAAATTTTTCTTAAATTTGTTGTTTTTGAAAACTTTTTTTACTAATTTTAAAAATCTGTTTTCTTCGTGCATAGTAGATGAAATCAGAAACTACAAAAAGGGTTTGAAGCCCTATAGGTTGTCTACGAGATTGTTCAATTAGTTTTTCAAGTGGATAGTCAATTTGACAGAAATCTGATTTCCAACATGGGGTCAGTAACTATAAAATGTTCAATTTTGAACAATTTTTTTGTTAAATTTGGGCATGATTTACTACGCGTACACTATGATCCAATCAAATCTATTTGGAGGAAGTTGAACTATGTTAGATTGGGTTCATAGCTAAGAAGTCGGTTCATAAGATGTGGAACGTGGGGGTCGTGGTTGCATCGCGAAGAGGGCTACTTATCGCTGCTACTGCTGCTGATCTTGCAACATCTGCCCCTTTCTGTGACTGCCCGTGCACGATGGTACCACGCCCAACGACATGGGGTGTGTGTGTAGGATGCCCGCCAGCCGGCGACGACAACCCGGTGGTAGCGCGGCTGGCAGGGCCTTGCGATGGCGTACGTGGCGACGCGGTGTGCTGTGACGATGGCGAGACTTGGGAAAAATTTGAGTTTTTTTTTCTTCGAGAGGTTTAAACTCAACCATACCTATATATCCGATCTTTGAATTTGTGTATTGGATAACCTAGAATCTAATCAGGATTAGAAGAGAAGGATTAGATCAACTTGATCGAGAATTTGGATTATAAATTACAAACAATAGGGGGTCGGGCTCGCCATTGTACTGTTCCCGTGGGGGGACAGTATTATACTAATAGAATTATATATATATATATATATATAATAATTATAATTATATATATATCTTATATATATATATTTTTTTTTCATTATAAGATATATATATATATATATAATATAATATAATTCTATTAGTCTTTATATCTTATATAAATATCTATATATATATATATAATATATATAATTTAATATATATCTTATATATATATTCGATTATATATATATATACTATATCTATATATATATATATATATCTATATTATTATCTAATTTATTGTCTATATATATATATATATATAACGATATATATTTATATATATGATTTTTATATATTAAAAAAAAATATATATATATATACAGTATTAGTGAGAGTTCCACTTATATCTATTAATATAATATATATATATATATTTATATATATTATATATATATATTATATATAAATATATATATATATATATATACTTATATATATTATATATATATATATATATATATATATATATATATCTATATACAAACACAAAAGTTTTTGAATCCTAGGGCTGACTGTGCCAAGATAAAGAGTGGTTGGGATTTAATCTTGGTGAATCAACGGTTGTGGGGTTTTATGGGGAATCAAAAGAGTGGGGTTTGCACTCATAATGGTTGTGGATGAGCATTATTGAGAGTGGGGTTTTATGGGGAATGAGTATTATTGAGAGTGGGATTTTATGGAGAATCCAAAGAGTGGGGTTTGCACTCATAATGATTGTGGATGAGCATTATTGAGAGTGGAGTTTTATGGGGAATCCAAAGAAAATTCACATCCAGCAGTGGTTGAAATTTAGTATTTTGATGGGGGCCTCATAATTATAATTGTTCGTTTAAAATTGGTGGTCCAAGATTTTGAGGGGGAATACCTTAAATGAACCATGCTCTATGGGCACGGGTTATGACTAGTATATATATAAATATAAACTCTATTAGTCTTTTTATATAAAACAAAAACATATATATAAATTTTTTTTATCCCTTATAAAACTCAAAATAATAAATCAACTATATATACTTAAATATATATCCATAAAAATTTATGAAAAATATTTTTAGCTCATATACCTATTTACTATATAAATTTTTTTTATTAAGATACATATTACTATATATTTATATACACTAAACACATATATACATATTTATTCTAGTAATAAGATAAAATAACATCTAGAGGTCAATTATATATAACTTAATTTATATATTCATATAAATTAATAAAATACTAAAAGTTAACACTGAGAAACAAACATTAAATAAAATTATCTAGTAAAATTTGGGGGGTTTACATTATGGGTATAGGTAATGTTGGTATACGGCTTGTACCTAAGTGTAAGGTAATGGGCTTGGGTAATATGTAAGGTATTGGTTATTACCTCTATAATATTGGATAAGGTAATGTCATAGGTATAGGGTAAGCTACATATTGCCTAGGTATATTATCTAATATTGCCTAGTTTTGGCTAGGATACCTTTGTATAGCAAGGTATGGATCTATAAACCTAGGAATGATCTAGTTTGACCTAGTCTAGCAAGGTATTGACCTAGTCGACCTAGTTTGACTTAGAAATGACTTAGAGACCTAGTATAAAGCTAGTATAACATGTTTATGATTCCAAAACACCAATTAATATTGATATTCCATATTTAGGTCTTCGAGGCACTATTTCGGATACTGTTGATACTTCATACGGATTTCATGCAAGTACATTTTTGATAATTTTCGTTTATGATATCTTCTATAATTTTGTACTTAGTATAGATATCTTTGATTTCTTGACATGTAGTTACACGAATTGGTATTTCCGGATCTCGTCATGAGATGTTATTTTTTGTATGTCTTGGTGTACCTTGTGCAAGCCTTAGTTGTTGAATTTGTGCATTATGGATACTGATTCCTGCAAAGGCTCGCAACCTTCATTAGAGAATCCTGTGTCGTAATGTACTGTGGTTGGATCCACTGTACCAGTCGGGTGCGGGGAGTATTAATGTAGATATGTGATCATATCTCCTTGTGCATGTATTGTTCCTTGTAAGTGTTAATCATATACCGCACTTATGATTAACCAGGCCATACATCCTTGTGCAAGTTTCCAAGCCGATCACATGTTCAAAGTAGTGCTTAGTCACTTAGATAGTTTATTTTTTGATTCTTGTACAGGATACTTTATGTTCTCTTATTCTTGTACTTACTTACAATTTTACTCATATATTGCTATATTCATGTACCTGTTACATTGTCTTGTATGTTTCTCTATTACTGTTACATGGTCTTTACCATTGACTGGAACTGTTATTAAATCCTGACTGCATAAGATTTATATGATTAGTGCTTGACCTACTACGGACCGCAGGATGTAGTAGGAGTAGATCAGGAGACATTAGCTTAGGAGGCACTAGTAGCGACTCAGTTAGATTAGTTATTAGTACTAGATTTGTCTCTGACTTTTGACACATTAGCATGTTATTATTTTGAGACATGTTATGATGAGATAGTAGACTCATAAACTCTGGTTGTAGACTTGTGTTATGTTTATGTTTATACTTCTCTTGGATATTTATATCTAATCTTTTATATCATTATTGTGCCATTTATCTTCCTTATAGTTATTGTGATTGAGTATGAATATTATCATTATTTGTCCTCCGTATGGAGTTGAGATATCATTGACAGGTTTTAATACATATTCATAAGTTGTATTAGAATGTATAGTCAACCTAGACAACATTCTATCGTCGATGCTGTAACATAGGCTGGACGTTGTTTCATACTCGTGCCCTTACATTGGGTGTGGGTCGTGACATATTTTTAGTGGTGGCCTATACAGGTCTTCGAGGTCACAATTAGTATGTTGTCGTAGTGGTACTCAGACTTAGAGTGCTATTACGAGCCTGCCCTATGAAATAGGATATAGGCTGAGGGAATACTCAATCACAATTAGGAAAAACTTTTAATCTATTGTTTCAATGCAACTGTCCTCCTTTGATACTTGATTCTTTGAACTATAACTGTTCTGCTTTGAATATATTATATCTTATGCCATATCGACTTTTTTCTTTCGATCCATCGTTAGGATGTCGCCTAAGATGAGGTAGCAACGGTCGGGACCAACAGCCTCTGAGAGATCTACGACTTCCCGTGGGCCTACTCCAGTCACTTCTCTAGGGATTGGTTTATCAGCTGCCTTCGGGGGTCCTCCTCCTCCAGTTCAGACCTGGAAGGTTTTCAGGGACCTTTTATAGAAGAAGTTCTTCTCTCCTACTGATAGATTAGATTTGGTTAGGTAGTTTCAGAACCTCCAGCAGGGAGGTAAGTTAGTGGAGGAGTATACCGCAGATTCGGCAAGCTGAGCCGGTATACGGAGTACATAGTATAAGATTCGAAGATCAGGGCGAATCATTTCTAGAAGGGTCTGAACTAGAAAGTGAAGATCCTCATTCCATCTCATTATGAGACTTATGTGGAGATCTTTGTGGACGCACTGCAAGTTTGAACGGGAGTTGGCCTGGGCTTGAATCACAAGAGAGATCACGACTTCTTTGCGGGGGCTAGTAGCCGTGCGGGGATTGCTAAGCGTCTTCAGCTTCAGCAGAGGTTTTATAGTCACTACAGCAATTTCAGGCTCCAGCTAGGGTGCCATCAGTTTAGTAGGCACCATAGCAGCAGCAAAGAGAGGCACATCATATTCCTTTTTGCCACTTTTGCAAGAAGCCTGGCCACATCTAGATGATTTACAGAAAACTACTGAAAGTGTGCTTATATTACGGCGTCGAGGGGCATCAGCTGAGAGAGTGTCCTTCAACCCCTCATCGTACAGCTCAGAGAGCACTGACGAGGCTACCTGCGGTCCAACGGAGGGGACCTCCACTCCAAATTCAGTAGCAGTAGTTTCTTAGCACCAACAGCAGAAGGGTGCTCAGGATAGGACGTTTGCTATGATGGTTGAGGAGGCCGAGTCTATTGGAGATGTTATCACAGGTTTTGTTCTTCTTGATTCCATTGTTGCTTCAACATTATTTGATGGTGGTGCTTGTCATGACCCGCACACTATTTAAGGGCACGAGTGCGAGACAACACCCAACCTACGTTGTAACACACCAATCCCAAAGTATGTAGGACTAGGAAGATCATATACATGCCAGCTACGTATCAAGAGGACTCCATCCCAACTCGAGTACGTATAAGTTGTCTTATTATTCTAAATCAACTATAACTCAATCCACTAAATATTGATAACAATGACGAATCAAGTTCACTAAGGTTGATCATACCATAATACACTCATTCTAGATTAGATAAATATATTAAAGTGGATCCACAATAATATATTTATCATGAACAAGCTAGAAGAAAATGAAGCTTGCAAAAGAATAGGCTATAATAACAGTGAGAATCAAATATAGGACAATAAAAATAAGGAAGAGAATGATTGTAACAACTATATACCTGAAGTCTTGGCGAAGCAAACATCATCCATTAATGCACTAAAGCTTGATAACTTCATCTAATATCTGGAAAGATCACCAGGTCCTTAGGGGACTAGCAAGACACATAATATACATGCCTACTGTACAGTAAATAACATGCAAGGAAAGACTGAAATAATAAGTACAAGAAAGAATAA